>VDFB02039836.1:0-12547 GCA_007258455.2 Sequoia sempervirens | reverse complement strand
GAAATAACTGAAATATTCTCCAACTTAGCCGCCATAGGATCTCCCTCAAGGCTATCACAAATCAGCTTTTCGAACTCAGCTTGTACTTCATTTAGTGCAATATATGTGCCATCGTCAAGAAGGTAATGACACGGAATCTGAACAACAAAACCACTAACAAGTGCAAGAGCTCCAACAACATTATCTTTCAGTGAAAACAACTTGGTAGAGATCTTTTCGCATATCTCCATTTTGAAAAGTTGCTGCTCCCTCCAAGTAAAAACTTTCTCTTGATCTTCATCAATCTCCAAGGCATCATATGCAACAGACAACTGAGACACAAGAACTCGATCCTTGGCTAAACTCTCTGCAGCTGAAATCTCGAGCAACTGAATACCTTGACGAAGTTTATGTGCATCATTCCTTAACTGATACAAATCCACAAGAAGACGTTGGCCTGTAACAACTAAGGTTTCAATCTAGTTATCCAAAATTCTGCCATGACTGACTAACTGATCCAACTTTCGTTGTTCTGCAGGTGTATTCTGAGGAAGAACAGGTGCTCTACTTGAATTTCCGTGAACAAGATCAGAGATATACTTACGAAGTTGACTGTTCTCAGCTTTAAGCAATGCCTTATCCTCTCCATCCTTCGTGATTCGTTCTTCAAGATTATTGGTGACAATCTTAAGAAGGCTCATGTCTGTTTCTCAAGTGGTCCTACCAAGATTTGCCTTAGTGAAAGTAAAGTCACCGATTTCAACCTCATCTAAGCTCTTACCCTCTGGAGGAATAGCAACTTCTATAACACCGACTCGAGTCTCTCACACGCGACTCGCTTGGATTTTCTTTGTTCGAATCTTCTCTGACCAATTCATGACTCCTCAATGCAAATATCTTTCCAAAACAATGATGATTTCAATTCAGCCAAGACTCTTGGCAAATTACATAGACATCAAAATGCCAACTACAGAAAATGAATGCAACCTACAGCTGTAACTTGTTTCTATTATGATGCAATACAATGATGAATAATAAACAAGAGAACCTGGATGGATGAAGTCGCCTAGCCTTGTAGATGTTGAAGCAGCTCAAAATCAAGCCAAAAAGTCTCCTTAAAGACCCAATCGAACTGCAGACTCAGCTGCCCCTGTTCTGGAGGAAATAATTTATATAAAATAAATCTCAATCTGCCACCCCTCTAAGATGCATCAAATATTATTGTTGGCCTCCAAGGAAGTGAGCGCTTCAAGTAGCAAGTGAATTCGATCAAGTATGAGTGAGTAATGACAAAAAATGTGCCTCCATGATGCTAGTCACCATGACTGTAATAAATATCAGACTGCTGGTATAAACAAAATGTCTATATAATTCGACCTCTTCAATGATGAATTCGATGGAGAGCAAGATCAAAATCCATCCAATGCAACTATAATTGGTATCATGCCAAAATTGGCCCTTGGCCACAATTTCTGCTCAATGAGAAGTCTGAAGTAACCTCTCCAATGGCTGCAACCCTTCAGGAGATATCTCACTCCCTCAGTTATGCTATCTATGGGAGTTATCGTTCCCAAAGACACTCAACTGCAAAGCCCTAGCTCCACAATGCTCATCAACAACAACAAACAACAAATGCTGGATGCTCAATGGTGAGACCTCAAGGTCTATTTATGCATTTCCTCTAGAGGTCGGCCTCAATAAAATAATATTATCTTTTTGACTTCTAGAAGATTCCAATATATTTTAATTATTTGCACTTTATAAAATATTAAAATATAATATTAATAATAAAGTGCATCTCAACATCAAATTATAAAATAAGGTTTCCATAAATAGAAATAATAATGATATATGATGGAAAACCTTACTCCAATCAAATACTGAGCCAAGTAATCACCCAATGACTGCCAGATGACCCTCTCACCATACCTCATTAGCCTACGAGAGCCATTAATAGGCTAATCCTGCTGATATGTCAATGTCAACTAGAAGGACATTACACACAATAAGGAGAGCTTTCCCCAAAACCACCAAAGGTTGATTTTTGACAACAAACTATAGGAGGATGGCCACACTTTGGTAGATTACAATACCTAGTAGTTGACTCTTCACCTTGTGTTACATCTCAAAGGTGGTATGTAACCAAAACTACACAACATATGCAACAAGAAAAAATAGACTACAAAATAGAGGATGGAAGAATTTCAACATACATACTTAAAACTATCTATTGTATATTAAAATCCTAGTTACAACCAGTAAGAATTTAAGCATACAGCCATTAATTCAAAAAAGGAACTATTACACCACATTTTTTAAACTCTCCTTGTCATCTACCTTAAGGAACCTAGAATCAAATAGTAAAACTTATTCCACGCCCAAATATTGTAGTTACCATGAGCCACATTTTTAGGAAAACAAACACCTAAAAAATCTCAACCAATCAACACTTTTGTATGAAAAAATCCAATGGTTATCAAATCTCCCAAATGATTATGCATTCAAGGAAACTATATCTGAACAACTGGTTTGGTCAGATTCAAAAATTGTTTTCCTTTATAGCAATGCAAAGCAATGATATATAATTAGACAACAGTTTCTAGAAAGTAATCAATATCTAATATTCAATATGAAAAATTCAATGGGTAAGAGTATTCTTTTATACCGCATATGTAAACCATACATCCAATGATAAGGAGCCCCGTCCTTTTGCAAAAGAGAATTGACCTTCAAAGCCTTCTTATATGAAGTATAATAAGCCCAATATGCACTTGACAATTCTGACAACAAAAATATAACAGCAGTTAGAATTTTTAATATTTAAACTTGAAATATAAGCAAACCAGCAAATTCTGTTTAGTTGAGTCAGAAAAAGTAGTTAAAGCTGAAGTGAATATAAAAAAAAAATGAATTAAATTGCTTGAGCTTACCTAATACATATTACTTGATATAAAAGCAGACCATCAATCCCTGTTTATTTTGAGGCAGAAAAAAGTAGTTAGAGCAAAGATGAATATTAAAAAAATTGGAATTAAATTTCCTAAGGATTAATAAATCATATCTTTGGGACTATGTGCCTGCTTGGACTCATGAGTCTGGATCCAAGGCAAACTTGGTGTGAGCAAAGGACCAACTCCCAGACTTCCTAAGTCCAGCACTTGGACTCACAGGTCTCCAGACTCACAAGTCCACAGAGCTGGCCCGAGCAAAAAATAATAATTTAATAAAAAAACACTAATAAAAAATATTAAAGAACACATCAATTACAAATGTAAAATGGCAATTAAATGTGAACTAAACTAAACAATATATCAGTAACCCATAAACATTATTTTCGGGAACCTCAAGTGAGACAACTTTTGATTTAGAGTTTCAAGGACAAAAACAAGGAAAATAATTACTAAAATCACATTTAAATGTAATCATAATGATAACACTCCAAATTATTCAGTGAAGTGAAGTAAAATGAAGAAGTTATTAAGGGTTAGCTCTCTGGCCTTCAAGTAGTCAATATGCAATTGTATAACACAAATGTCTTCCTGTGTTGCACCCTAATGAAAGCAAAATAAAGATGCCAGATCAAATTGTTGTAAATTTCCAAGTTACTAAATTGTATGTAGTACATATGATACTTCGAAACCATAAGCGGAAAGCAAAAGTGCATTAGAAGAAGGAAATAAGGGAAAATATTTGCATTTAAGTTGCAACAAAATATTTCTGAATAGAATGCTGGTTACAAATGTGTGAAAAAATTGTCACTTTGGAGCACACCTTGAAACCCATAAGTTGGATTTGATCTAACGATGAGGCATAAATTGTGTTCAAGAACATCAGCATTTTCACAACTTTCTATGTGATTTTAATTCAGAAATATTTTGTTGCAATTTGATGGACTGCAGAAGGTTGATGTTTTTAATATTGTCTTCATTAAGTGCAATCAACTCTTAAGTTCTAAGCACAGTCTAGTGAGGCAAAATCTTTCTGATGAGAAAATAATAATAAGAAAATGAGACATTGCTTATTAGGAACAGTGTTTGGGGAAACAAATAAATAAGTGATGACATAAGATGAGGATGGAACACACATCAAATATACGTTTTGATTACTACAGATAGAATGTTAAATATTGCATATACAACAAAGACATAATACTGAACATGATCGTGCATATATTGTAAATAGTTGGGCAGTATGTTCTTTGCAAAAAGTGGAAGATGAATGGCAAAGCCTTAGTTTCCTTATGGACCCTTAATCAGTTATATATGAGTTTCTTTTATTACTGGTTTCAATTTGGCATATCATTCACCAATTATTCAGATCACCTTATATAGGTGCTAACACTCTCTCAGTTTGCATGTCAACCTTAGAATTCAAGACTGACCCCTGAAAACAAATGTTTTTTATGGGAAGACTTTGGAATTCAAGGCATAATGACTTCAAATTTCTGCTCTGCAGCCTATCAACCCCAAGGTGACCATTATATCAGACACTTTTAACATATTTAAAGTCAGTTACTTATTTCATTGTCTATAGATTTACAGATCAATTACATCAACTACTTATTTTGTTGTCTATAAATGTGTATGATAATGTGATGACCTGATGGCTCTCAACTCAAACCCCAGTATTTCCTTAAGTCTTAATGAGTTATTTTAGTTTTTTAGAGAAAAGTTCATAGACAGAAGAGAAGGGGCGCAGCATATAAAAGCTCATAAACTGTAAAACAGAGCTATTTTCTACAGTATGGAAATGCAGAAGGCGTTATTTTATTGAAACAATTAGATCACAAGTGATAGACATACCAGAATGTTTCCAGATTATTTATTTAAAACAGTAAGCCAGCTCGCCAGCCAAGAATGGTGAAAACTGGCATATAAGGACGCCTGGCCTCCAGATTTGAGTTCTCCTTCTTCGAAACTAGATACAAGTCTTTGAAAAAGGTAGACGCCAGAGATGGAAGTCAAAAAGCATCCAAAAGGAAGGCGTTTCAACAAGTCACTTCACACGCCTCTCTAAATGGGCACATATCCCAATGCAAGTAGTACGGCCAAGAAGAAAGAAAAGTAGTAACCCTGCTGGAAGCCACAGATCTGATGAAGAGGACGCCACAAGTGAAGAACCCCCTTTCTTATTGCAATCAACAGGAAATCTGTATAAAATACTCTGACTGAATCATGTAGAACCTCTGAATGAAGCTCTCAACTGCACTGATTCAACTGATCTCTCACAATCTCAAGAGTGCTCAACATCGAAGAGGAATCGTTCTTCAATGGAAGATTGTTCAAACCCTGATCACAGGAGAATGCACAGGAAGAAACACAAAGGCAAAGTTGAAATAATCCATAATAGGGTTTCTCATTGCCAAATTGCCTTATATCAAGAAGGCACGCATTTCCAAGAAGATACGCCCTTTTTGCCATCATTAAAATCTTTAAAATAATATTAAGTCCTTTTCAATAGTCATGACTTAATATTTGGGCGCCCTTTTATATTTTAAGTGATTAAAATATTAAATCATCTTTTTAGAATAATTTAAGTGATATAAAGTGTATAAAGTCAATTTGACTTTATAAAAAGGCATTAAGTTAATTAATTAACTCAAATCACTTAAAAATTCATAACTCGCTCAAAACTCCAAATATTCCTGTGCCGTCAGAAGCTGTCGACTCCTGAACTGCTAACGCCTGCCGTGAACCAATCACTGGGCTCTGAAAACAAAAATGATCAACTCTCCAGAAAGTACCACTGACCCTCTAACCAATCCAGCTAGCACGAGGGTCCAATAAAGGGCTAACACTTGTTCGAGGCCCGACTAGGCCGAGGACATCACAAATAAATCTAGCTGATTCGTTTATGTGTGTATTTGAAGCTATTTTGATGAGATGCAATATAATTAGTTTTTCCCTAAAAATTTGCTAATTTCAATGACCATGAATCTGTGCTGAGCTTTGATGTCAAATCAGAGTTTGAAGCAAAAAATGATTTGTTGTGTCTCTGCCAAGAACGAGTCTCAGCACTCTGAGATAAAGTAATGGATGGTAAATGGCATTAGTAGGTCTTATCAAATGATCAAAACACTAAAGAGGGAAAATAATGACAGTATAACTTGCTGACAACAATTAGGCACATACGACCAACTTGCCAAGAGGGAATTTTAAAAGAATTAGATAGACATTAAAGTGAACCATCAATGGGCTCTTTAAATTAGCATATAGTATAAATTGGAAGGAAAACACAGCTTGTGATCATTGTTATCAATTCTGAAAGAGCTACAAGGGACAACCAAATACCAAAGGCTTATTCCAAAAACCAGAAACAATAAAAAAGTAGAGGCTTCAATGTTGACTTCATAATCAGTTGTGGAATTCATAAAGGTGCTTTATGACATTTCGAAGAACAAAAAGAAATTATATGTAAAAACCCTGTTGTATTCCACAAAGATGGTTGCATTGGAGTCTGTTTGCATCATCTACTAGAATTCGGGGACATTAGGGATCTGCTTGCTGCAGTTTCCATGAATTACAATGAAGATTTGATAGTGAATGTTCTTAGTACTCTTGCAAAATACATATTATTGTTTTTCTAATTTCTTTGAATATTACACTTTGGTCTTTAGTTCTAAACTTTAGGAATCAAATTGTCCTCCAAAATTTAATTGGAAACAAGCCAATCTCATATCATTGCATAGTAGTAAGTACAAACAACCTAACACTACCCATTTGTTTTGGGGGTCCGTTAGAAATACCATCCACACAACATCTGGCATCTCTCAAATCACATTTTTATGATACATTCATGTCTAGGCAGAAAAGGTGATGTATGTTGAGCATATTGTAAGTCAATAACTCATTTATCAAAAGGTGGTTGCCAAATGACATCTAAAGGGTTCCCATCAAGGAAAAAAAGGATCTACAATGTGTTAACATCACAAGTGTTTGTACTATACAGGAGCATCTCTAAATTATTTGCCCAAAGGATTGATAATGATATGCTTTGAATTTTGATTCCTTGCGACTTCCTCATTCACCTCCAACATTTTGACCCTCTTTGACAGTAAAAAGTGTATATTTATATAGTACTATTCCCTCTTAAGTTTTTGTCATGTCACTTTTACGAACAATAATCTTCCTGTTGTTATTACTTAAAACTGTGTTTTTTAAGAGTAATATTGTATATTATAAATATATAATAATAATAAAATTAATTCAAATTAATTAATTAATATAAATTATAAAAAAAAAAATGAAATTTTCAAATTTAAAAGTTGGCACCCAATTTTGGGGCCTTGGAACCTTTCCGCCCAGCTGGTATAAGGTTATCCGCAAACTCTTTTGGAAGGCAGAACAGAATTTTGGTGAACTTTCATTGAGCTGTGCAAGAAGGACGAAAATCCTCAACTGCACTTTTGAGGTTAGGAAGAAAACCCTACCTCTATCTAGGAAAATCCAAACCGGGTTTGCAGATTGGGCTAATAATTGGTGAACCATTTCAATTTCAGGTACACATGCTAAAGGAAATCAAGATTATTTCAAGAACTTCCTGGTAAGAAGCCATCTGTCAATTGTTTAAAGGAAACCTCTCAATTTTAGAACGTCGCCAAGGGGGGCATAACACAATAAGAGAGCTTGACTGCAGAAGGGACATCGCTTCATTTGTTCACAAATTCAATTCACCAATACCAGATCCAGCAGTCATGAGATAGTAGGCATGGTTGGCATAAGAGTTATAACATAGATCATCCATCATTGGACAAATTCATCACTTAGGGCATTCCGTGGGCAGAGGAAGGAGAGTCTAACAGCTGCTGTGCATATATTTGTGTTTGCTGCCCCAAATCAGAACACGGTCTAACTGCTGCTGTGCATATATATGTTGTTGCTGCCCGAAATCAGAACATAGTTGCTCAAGCCTGTAGCCATTCATTTCAGATTTGTGTTTACAGTCAGCTACAGTCATCTATATTCAGATCTGAGCACTTCTTGTACCTTCTAAGAGGCAAACACACCATTTGTAAATAAAAATCAGTCTTCATGTGTGTAGGTTCAGTTATGATCTGAGGACAGATTGCTGGTAAATGTAAATTTGAGACTACAAACGCTAATAAATGACCTGACGACCTAATAATAGTGCTTTAAATTATGGCTTTGATAAACCTAATTATATGATTCCTAAATTTTTCACATCCCTAACCCCTAATTTCCATCTCTATAGGTTCTTAGCCAATATGCACATGGAATCCTCTTCTCATAAATATTCAAGGAATGTTCTTGTCAAAATCTTTGAAAAATATATCTATTCCTCTAACATGGAGTCCACTCCAGGACCAAACAACTGAGCATTTCCAAGATAGTGCTAACTTTAAGATAAGCAATTTTATTTTGCATTATAATTTCCAGGCATCAAAAGCACATTAGAGATATAAACAAGAAAAATATATCATACTCCACTAAATCTGTAGAAAATATTTTCCTTTTCAAAGACAATAATTCAATCTACCCACTTCCAACTAGAATAAACCACACAGTTAAAAATAATGGATTTTGAAGGAAAACAACTAAATCAACAAAGAGCCTAACTTTTCAAAAATAGTAGGAGCCTTGAGAATATCCAATTCCTCATCTCTCCTTCCTAGAAGCCTCAAACTATCCCTCATTGTTATTCAAGAACAATCGTTACAAGTAGAATGAAACAACAAATAAGGGAATTCAAACCAAATTTCAAAGTAAAGAGAAAACATACCTGGTTACAAATGCCCTTGCAATTTTGTTTGTTTCTTTGTCTGCTAGTACTTTGACATATGAAAAAGATAACCCTACCAAGAAGAGATAGAGAGAGAAAGAGAGAGCTTGCACTCCTAAAATTTAAACTAGTGATAACTGCCCTGTTTGGGGGTGGAACAAGTTTTATTATCTGATTTAGAATCTTTAGGAAAGATGACAAGGGGAGTCTTCAGAAGGAATAGTTATAGTTGCTCCTCTAAATTAGTGGCTACATGCCTAAATACTCTATGGTCATAACCACGATTTCCATATACAATAGATGGTTTTGAGTGTGTCCAAATTCTTCCTTCCTCTATTTTAGTTTACATGTTTTTGTTGCATATGGTGTAGTTTTTGAGAGTTTATTATATAATGATTGCAAGTGTAGGGCATCCCCACAAACAACCATTGGATCATCTTTGTCGGAAAACAACTTCAAGATGACCACACTTTAACCAATTAAGACATTCAAAAAGACTCCACACTCCACCTTGTGCTCTATCTAAGGGGAGATATGAACATCTTTGTCAAAGCCCTCACCGGCAAAAGTATTACCCTAGAAGTTGACAATTTTGACAATATTGAAAATGTTGAAGGTCCACAATAAGGAAAGCTTTTCCTCAAACCACCAAAGGTTGATTTTTGTAAACAAACTACTGGAGGATGGCCACACTTTGGTAGATTACAATACCTAGTAGTTGAATCTTCACATTGTGTTGCATCTCAAAGGTGGTATGTAACCAAAACTACACAACATATGCAACAAGAAAACATAGACTATGAAATAGAGGAAGGAAGAATTTCAACATACATACTCAAAACTATCTATTGTATATCAAAATCCTAGTTACAACCAGTAAGAATTTAAGCATACAGCCATTGATTAAAAATGGAACTATTACGCCACTTTTTTTAGATTCTCCTTGTCATCTACCTTAAGGACCCTAAAATCAAATACTAAAACTTATTCCACCCCCAAATATGATAGTTACCATAAGCCATATTTTTAGGAAAACAAACTCCTAAAAAATCTCAACCAATCAACACTTTTGTATGAAAAATCCAATGGTTATAATATTCTTTTCTAACTTGTCCTATCAAATCTCCCAATGATTATGCATGCAAGGAGACTATATCTGAACAACACGTTTGGACAGATTCAAAATCTTGTTTTCCTTTATAGCAATGCAAAGCAATGATATATAATTAGACGACAGTTTCTAGAAAGTAATCAATATCCAATATTCAATATGAAAAATTCAATGGGTTACAGTATTCTTGTCTACCGCGTATGTAAACCATATATCCAATGATTGGGAGCCCCATTCTTTTGCAAAAGAGAATTGACCTTCAAAGCCTTCTCATACGAAGTAGAATAAGCCCAATATGCACTTGACAATTCTGACAACAAAAGTATAACAGCAGTCAGAATTTTAATATTTGAACTTCAAGATAAAAGCAGACCATCAAATTCTTATTATTTTGAGTAAGAAAAAGTAGTTAAAGCTGAAATGAATATAAAAAAAAATTGAACTAAATTGCTTGAGCTTACCTAATACAAATTACTTGAAATAAAAGCAGGCCATCAATCCCTGTTTATTTTGAGGCGGAAAAAACTTAAAAATTAGTTAGAGCTCAAATGAATATTAAAAATTTTGGAATTAAATTTCCTGACGATTAATAAATCATAGCTTTGGGACTATGTGCCTGCTTGGACTCATGAGTCTGGATCCAAGAAAAACTTGGTGTGACCAAAGAACCAACTCCCAGACTTGCCAAGTCCAGCACCTGTACTCACGGGTCTCCAGACTCGCAAGTCCACAGAGCTGGCCCCAACAAAAAGAATTATTTAGTAAAAATACACAAATAAAAAATATTAAAGAACACATCAATTACAAACGTAAAAGGGAAATTAAATGAACAAACCTAAACAACATAAAGGTCACCAATAAACATTATTTTCGGTGACCTCAAGTGAGACAACTTTTGATTTAGAGTTTCCAGACCAAAACAAGGAAAATGAATACTAAAATCACATTTAAATGTCATCATAATTGATAACACTCCAAATTATTCAGTTAGGTGAAGTAAAATGAAGAAGTTATTAAGGGTTAGCTCTCTAGCCTTCAAGTAGTCAATATGCAATTGTATAACACAAATGTCTTCCTGTGTTGCACCCTAATGAAAGCAAAATAAGGATGCCAGATCAAATTGTTGTAAATTTCCAACTTACTAAATTGTATATAGTACATATGATACTTCTAAACCATAAGCAGAAAGGCAAAGTGCATTAGAAGAAGACAATAAGGGAAAATATTTGCATTTAAGTTGCAACAAAATATTTCTGGATAGAATGCTGGTTACAAATTTGTGCAAAATTTGTCACTTTGGAGCACACCTTGAAACCCATAAGTTGGATTTGATCTAACGATGAGGCATAAATTGTGTTCAAGAACATCAGCATTTTCACAACTTTCTATGTGATTTTAATTCAGAAATATTTTGTTGCAATTTGATGGACTGCAGAAGGTTGATGTTTTTAATATTGTCTTCATTAAGTGCAATCAACTCTTAAGTTCTAAGCACAGTCTAGTGAGGCAAAATCTTTCTGATGAGAAAATAATAATAAGAAAATGAGACATTGCTTATTAGGAACAATGTTTGGGGAAGCAAATAAATAAGTGATGACATAAGATGAGGATGGAACACACATCAAATATACGTTTTGATTACTACAGATAGAATGTTAAATATTGCATATACAACAAAGACATAATACTGAACATGATCGTGCATATATTGTAAATAGTTGGGCAGTATGTTCTTTGCAAAAAGTGGAAGATGAATGGCAAAGCCTTAGTTTCCTTATGGACCCTTAATCAGTTATATATGAGTTTCTTTTATTACTGGTTTCAATTTGGCATATCATTCACCAATTATTCAGATCACCTTATATAGGTGCTAACACTCTCTCAGTTTGCATGTCAACCTTAGAATTCAAGACTGACCCCTGAAAACAAATGTTTTTTATGGGAAGACTTTGGAATTCAAGGCATAATGACTTCAAATTTCTGCTCTGCAGCCTATGTAAGAACCCTGGTGGTTCTCAACCCTGAAACCCTGACTGATAGTTTTTGTTTTTGCAAGTTTGTATTTTTTTTGTGTTTTTGAGGTTTTCAGACAAATAAAGAGAAGCTGCGATTTTCTAATAAATTGCTAATAAAATCAAAATAAATTAAAATGCAAAGAATAGGCTCAGATCTTGATCATATATCATAGGCGCATCATTTTATTGAAGATTCAGAGCATTTACAATATATAAATGTGACATATGAATAAAATATGAATATATTTCAAAGAAACCTGGTTTCCCCTTGCAGCCGCCTGAAGCAATGGTGAAGATGTGTTGTGTGTTGTACCCAAGAGCCGATTTTGCTTCATTAAGGCATTTTGCATTAAAAAGTCTAAATCTTGCTAAAATGATGTAGAATACAGTTTTGGGCAATATCAAGCATGGAGTTTTTGTCAATAGTTTGTCAGTCAAAGTCAGTTATATTGAACAGAACCTGAAGCAGAGACTCAGAATGACGGCATTTCATGTTGCACATGATGATTTCAATGATCGAAACAGAGTTTTCAATGGTCAATTTATGAAGATTTTTCAGAAGAAAAGCATGAAAGTGCAAGTATAGCCTAGGGGCGCCCAACTTTTTGAAGGTCAAGATTTTGTTGAAAGTGTTCAAGCATCCAGTCAATCTCTTCAGAATCAGTCTGGCTATCCGTCGAGTTTTCCAGCGAAGCATTCCGAG
>VDFB02039835.1:29371-74602 GCA_007258455.2 Sequoia sempervirens | reverse complement strand
ATAAACCTAGTAGTTTAGAAACTACATTCAACTTTCTATGGATTCTATTCTTACATATTTTTGAAATAATTTATATAACTTATTCAAATTTTTACGTCAAGTTGCCTAACTCAAATTTTTTTCCCACCTAAGGGCCTATTTTTTCCATGATGATCCTGCACATACCTAGTGAATCATGATGGATTCTAGGTTGGGGAGATGCAGCTAGCCATCAAGACAAGCCTAAAGACTTTTTCCCTAAGTGATTCCATCCTCCATTATCATTCTACATTTAGCCTTGTAATGAAGGTACAAGCATCATTAGAGGTCATTTAGGGAGATTAGAGATCTCCTCAAGTGAGTCGTTCATCTTCATATTTCCATTCTTCCATCATATTCTTACACATTAGAATAGGATTGCATCATGTTTCAAATTTATTAGTCTTAGACACACTTAAGGCTAGGGTTTTCATGCTCATTTCATTATTTCCATCAAGGTTTAATTACCGAACTAGGGGTTTGACCAAGGAAAACCCCCCCATTAGCAAATCAATTTTAAATTCTATTTTGCAACTATTTTCATAAATTTGGATCTGTAACTCAAGTTAGAAGGAAAGAGAAACTATTGAAGTGCAGATCAGAACTTTAAATTCTTGAAAAAGTGGAACAAGATTGATTAGCCAAGAGTGGTGAATGAGTGCCATTGTAGATATTTTCTAGATCTGTTTGCAGATTTAGATACCCATTTTTCTTGAAATACACTTTTGTTCATAAATCCGAATTTGGGACTAATTCACCCAAGTTGGCGAATGAGTCCCAATAGGTGAAAAAGTCAAATTTTCTAGTTTTAGAGTAATAATCATTCACTTCTAGATTCCTAGGTGCACGCTATTCATCTTTTTTCTTTTTTGTTCTTTTTTACCCATATTTACAAGTCATTTGATAAGTTATTGCACTAAACTATGGTTTAGAGTTACATCTTGCATATAATTATCTTTCCCAAGTCTGAACTTGGTGGTGAGCCCCTCGTTAGTTTGCATTTAGCCCCTAGGACAACCCTAAATACAAGATTTATTTCTCTTTGGCAATTAGATCTTTAGGGTTACCCTTGAATGAAATTGGAAGTGTGGGTGTTCTCTATGTCCTAAACCATATGATAGCATCCACCCCAAATTTTCATCATTTCATTATCTAAAATAATTGTATGTAAATTTTAACCCTTTCCTTATATATATTTCTTAAGATATGATTGTGTAAAAGTATCTTTTTCATAAGTAATTATCCTATCCAATTAATAGTAATACTATAGATTAAAATTTAGTTTGAATTTCCTTCTTTCTCTCTTTTCTTTCACTTATGTTTAGAAGATATTCATTTAAAAGCAATAAGATGGGTCAAGTTAATAAATTTTGGAGGTTGATATATTTTTCATAAATCATTCTTACATACTTACCATGTTGGTATAATTTTGCATGAAAGTTCATATTTTAATAGTGTGAGCATGATCATAACCTAATCTAAACCTTCTATATCCATATGAAATAAACCAATATTTACCTATTTAAGTCAAGCTCCCAATGAAATACTTGAAAACATCAAACGAAGAAATCATTAAACATAAAATAAACAAGAAATGCATAATGGAAACTAGTTAAATGACTCAAACCTCATCCCATTGGGGGATTAGTGCTACATTGATGTGGAATTTTAGCCCTTTCCTAATCCTTAGGTTGAAACAAGCTTTTAAATGCATTCCATTGATGAATATTGATGAAAATGGATTAAATGTAAGATAAACTGCATGCAAGATAAGATAAAATGGATGCAAGATAAGCTAAGGTAAAATGGATATTGAATGATAAGATGCTAAATGCTAAAATTTTAATGGAGATGGCTCTAAAATTCAGTATAGTCTAGTTGCTATAAATGGAAGTGGATCCCTTTCTCATAGAAATGAAGAGTATTTATAGGAGAAATGGTTGAATCAATGGTCAGGATTGATTTGATCAATCAATGGATGAAGAGCAATGAGAGGTAGGTAATGTATCAAGGATTCTCATCAATGGATGAGAATGCAAGTTGACAAGGATCAAGGATTTAATCAATGTCTCTCATTGATTCAGAGAAGCACATTCCCTAAAAATTAGGAATTTGTTAGGAAGTTTCTTACAAGAATATTCTATTTTGGAGGAGTTTAAATGGAGTATTCCATGGGAATATTCCCTTACAAGTGGGAGGGTGAGAGAAATTAGAAAATTAAGTAATTTAAGAAATTACTTAATTATGCAAGATGGGGGAAATTAGGGATTATAATTAAATAATTAACTTATTTAATTAAATGGGGATAATGATATTTAATTCACTAATTAGAATTATTTAATCAAATGAGAAGGATTAAGGGGTTTAATTTAAATAATTTGCATTATCCAATTAGACAAGATGAAAATTAGTGTGAAAGGGCGTGAATTAACCTAGTAAATTTGATTATGAAATTAATAGATGAAAATGATAAATTTAATTAAACAATAAAGATTATTTAATTAAATGGTCAAAAAGAAGTGATATAGGATGAAATGGTGTTAGTAATCAAATTCAAATGTGCAATATTAGTCAGGAATATTTTAAGTGTCTATAAATAGTAATATCATTTTCACACTCCATAGGATCCTAGAAGAACTAGTGTGTTTATCTCTATCTAGTCCATTATTACAACTAATTTTAAACATTTAATAAGAAAACGTCTCACAACAAAATAATTTTCAACTAATCACCCTAATATACTTGGTTCACATCTTATTATTACCCTAACTAGAAAAAAAAATCAACCAAATCTACCACTACCTTTTCTAATATTAAGCCAAAAATCCTTCAATTTTTTAATTGGAATAGTAGAAGTCCTTTGTTTCCCCTAGTTCCTCTCTCCAATTGGGAGTATATTCCTATTAATGCTCTCAAATCTCTTCCAAAAATTTACTAGGGACCTAAATTTAAAATATCCATAGATAATCTTCAAGATGACATAGAAACACACAATATATCATATCAACGAGAAAAATATCACCCCAATATTCCTTGCTAATTCCTTAAAAGGAAAAGTATTAAACTAGTACCATTCAGTAGTGTTTAAGTATATTCTTGAATAAGATCATATTGGAGATTCTTTCATTCAAATCTTGTCTTGTTGCTCCTACCTTAAGCATGCAATATCTACATCTTTCCCTTTGATTTTTTGTGGTGCCTAGCAATTGTAGCTTTGATCTCTTCTAATCATACCTCTTATTTATTTAGCTCCTTCTCTTGTTTCAGGTAGTCAGTCAACACTACCTTGTACATAGCTTTCATGAGTCTTAGTTTTTCATATGGAAAAGTATCACTAAGATTGTGGCCTATTACCTAGATATTGTAGTCTTCATGTTGAATTTCTCCTTCAAACTTAGAGGTTAGAGGCTTCATGGTAGTGATCATCAGAATCTCCCACTTCTCATCAAAACTTGTTTCTATCTTAGGGGCAGCTAGGATACTACATCTTTTTCCCTCTATTTTTGTTTTTTGTCCTCCTAATCCTTTTTGAATAGGTCCACTTGAGCTTGATAGTATTAGGGGGACTAAATAATTTTCCTGATCATTAGGACATTAGAAAGGAGACTAAAAAGAATAGGGTAAAGGAAATTCTCGATCGACTCACCTAACATTGAAGCTTCTAGAAATATCAGAGGAATATGTGAGAAAGGAAAGATGCCATGCCATAATTGTGTATGATGTGGGGTACTTATAGGAGTTAAAGGGGAAATAGTTGAAGAAATGATCATTAGTTTGGTGGAAGGAAAGGGTTAGGAAATTTTCATAATAGATTGATTGGAAACTAGGGCTTGTGCTTCTAATAAAGAAATCAAGATATCAACCATAGATGTGGTGGAAGATGTAGGGTCCATGAGTGGGAGTTGCAATATGGTGGAAGCAACAATGGTAGATGTGATGGGACGTGAAGAAACTAGGGCCTACATAGTAGTCGTTACAAAGGTAGCTTGGGTGGAAGGCAAAGGAATTGGAGGAACCAAAGATAGAGAAAGAGGGATAATAGCGGGAGAAATACTAACCTACACCATGGAGATCATGGGTGTTTGTGAAATTATTGTCACCTCGTTGTATTCTTTCTCCATGGCCTCGGGGTAAATTTATTCTTGAGTTCTTCGACTCTTTGAGCAAGGCTCACTAGTTGCAATGGATACCTCAACTACTGAACCTAATGAGCCTTAAGCTCCTTTAGAAGTTGGGGGCATCCTTTCATATTCACAAGTTTGTGATTGTCTGGATGATGCACTCATGGATGATGGTTGTCATTGATCCTGCTTCTCTAATGATGCCTTTCTACAAGATTCTCCCTTTCGCCTCACACATGTGGAGAGTTAGATTCTACCGAGTAGATGGTCCTGCTTCAACATCATATATCTAATCAAAAGTAATATCTATAGGGATAGTCTCATTAAAGGAGTTCAAATCATGAATCTCTTGTAGATATTTCCAAAACTTGGCCATCTTCCTCTTAGACCAATCCTTTTGTTTCAACTAGTGCCTCAAGGTCTTATGAATTGTGACCTCTAGATTGATTTCTTCCACAATTTGGTAAAAGGAAAGGCACGGGGCCTAGTAGATGGTAAGAGAGATAAGTCAACATAAGAAGCTTTTTCGACTTCTATTGGATTCTTCTCTGACTCTTAATATGGCCACAATTCATGGGTTAGAGGAATAAACCCATATGTATCATATTTGAATCACTTATTACAAATGATGTGAAGGCCAAGATGGGTCAGCTTATTAGCCAATAGTCCCTGTGAATTCTTTTTCATTAGTACAACTATACACTTGTACCCTTTGTGATTGAGGGTTGATAAAGCGCTACCCTTTTCCTTCCTATCACATAGGAATCATAAACAATTGTTAACTATTAGAGAAACTTAAGACCAAGAGTCTTTCTTGTTACACAATTTGGCAACCTAAAAAGCTCCTCTATGAACCCATGCATTCTTATTAAATTAGAATCTGGCCCACATAAATAATTAAATGGGGTCCTGCTCTCTTTCATCCATGTGATATTCTCATGTGTTTAAACCTAAAAGGACTTTCTAACTAATACAAATCTTGGAGAGCAGGGGACAGGAAACAATCAAAAAAAGCAAAACAATCTTGTGTGCTTGATTGCACAGGGGTCCATATAGAAACTAGTTTTACTAAGCCTAAGGCATCGATAATTTCTAATGCAATATGCTTCCAAAAATATATAGGATTTTGATATAAAATCACATTGTAAGGAAAGAAGAGTAATTGAACTTATAGGTATTACCGTATTCTTTCAACTGACTAAGCATTCCTTTTGCAACAAACTCTATGAATTCATGTAAAAAAACATCCCTTATTTCTTGAGTTTAGAGGCCAAACCCATCTAATATTCATGCATGCCATCAACCTGGTCAAGCCAAAAAAAAGTGAGAATCAAAAAGACATCTTGAAGGTCTAAGTTAAATTCATTATAAGCCAAGGGGAGTAGAGGTATCTCAATTTGCTTCTTTCCCCTTATCTCATGGTTGTAGAAACTAAGTTGGTCCTTCCATGTGACCCAATAACATTCAATTTTTTTCTTTATAATTTTTTTTTTCATTGGGTCAAATGAGATACAAAACATATATCTGATAGTTTCTTCACTAATAATGACCTTTATCTTTTTACCCTTGATAACCTTGGCATTTGCATAAAATTTAGCTACCCAGGAATTTATTAACTCAAGGAAGAGATGTACCTGGGGTACCATGTATTTTGGAAGGCCACAATTCTAGAGCTGGACTCCCAAAGATTTGATATCTCCATCTTTCAACTTATTGACCCTCCTCTAAAAAAAACCTTTCATAGAGGTTTTTGGGGTTGGCATGCAGTCAAGGGTCATATTTATTATTGAAAAAACCTCAAATTTTTTGGGGTCATATAATGGGTTGGCTTCATGAATTTGGTATTTTAAATTTTTTGTTCCTTTGGCATATGGGTATGTTAGCATAAGACTTTTTCCTAAAGACGTCAAAATAGCTAGAAGAGGGTGAAGAGACTTTGACACTTCAAATAGAAGATGATAGCTTTGCTACCATTTTTTCCTAAATTTTGTTGAGAACTTTTCTCAGAAACTCCTACACTAGAAATCTCTAACGCTTGCTCGAAATTTACACTTAGCAAAAATGACTACCACTTTCTTTTTACACACCTTTCACTCAAAATTTACCTAAGATAAATCTAGATGAATGGAAAAATTGGCCTTTAAGAAACTTCTAACAAGATGATACATGTGAATTAATCACTTGATTTTTGGGAAATGTCAACCTCTGGTTAGAAGGGACCAAAATTACAACTCATACATTGTCCCTTTAGGAAGTGTGTCATCGAGAAATGAGCAATACAACTTTGAAAAGACATCTATATTAAATGCAAGTGGGAGGTGGCTAAACCGAAGGTCATTTCACATGATGATGCTAGAAGGAAAGCAAGGAGGTGGCATGACACTTGGAAAAAAGAAAAACCATTTGCATAAATTACAACACTTGGATTAATTACCCAGAGCCTTTGAATCTAGCCTCATAAGATTTTCTCATGCTTTCGATTGCCAACTTGATAAATTTGAGATCACTATACTAACAAGAAAATGATCTTACTTGTGAGTTTTTCAACCTTATTTTACTATAAATTGGCCTTATTATTAATGAAAAATTCACTTCTCAATTTCCCAATAAGCTTGTCATTTTTTGGTTAGGGGTATGTGCAGGATCATCATGGAAAAAACAGGCCCTTAAGTGGCAAAAAATTCAAAAAAATTAGAGTTAGGCAACTTGATGTAAAAAATTGAATAAGTTATCTATATTATTTCAAAAATATGTAAGAATAGAATCTGTAGAAAATTGAATGTAGTTTCTAAACTCACAGTTTTTTTAAAAGAAACATGGGAATTTGAAATTTCACGTAGTACTAAATTTCAAGAAAATAAGCAGTAGGTGGGTCCGTCCTAATCTCTAACCACAATAAATGATAGTATTTTTATAATATTTTAGATATAAGTAGAGGACCTATGTCTCAATGTGATGTATATTTTTTTGTATAATTTTTTTCCAAGTAAATAATAATTAATTATGATTTTTAATGATTTTTTTAAGAAAAAATATCATGTCCACCTTAACTTGGTCAAAACTTCATGATTTTTTTTTAATCCATAGTATGAAAAGCATAAATGTGATGCATTTTTGATTCAATAAGTCAAGTACCATTTGAAAGCTATAGATATTTTTCAATCAGCCTATCAATCAAGACTTTAGTCATAATTCAAATAGAAAATGAATAATAATTATTTATTAAATTCAAAGTAAAGCATATTTTATATATTGGTGGAAAGCTAAGAATTTATTTTAAAAACCCTTTTCATTTCATCAATTTTGGGTAAGGAAAAAGTCGTTAGCCACATATCCTACACATGCCAATCATATCACCAATTTTTGGCCCATCATGATCTTGCATATACCCTTAGGTGACAGGCATTCCCATTAGGCTACTTAGCAAAAAGAATCAACTAGCCTTCATTGGAAAAATGTTTGATAATAGGCTGGAAAGAAAATGACCAAGTCAAATAATCACTTGGTCATCATTGTTGTTAAATGGGTCCTATAACTTAAAGATGTGTCTTTGATGCCAACCACTATAGAGTAAATAACGATATTGTGTCTAGGTTTGTAGCATTGCTGCTTGATTTGAATGTGTCGAAGCCTGACATTGTGGTAGTTTCCAAGACCATGTTCAACAAGAATTACCTAGTGGGACTTGAAGAGATTGTGGAAGTGGTGTTCATAGGGTTTTACATCCCTTTGGCCATGAACCTAGGATGATATGTTGATAGTGAAGAGATGGTGTCATGGCTTCCCTTGCTCTTTGATTTCTAGATGAACACTATTGAACTATACCGTGAGAATTTAGCTCTTGCCACATCCTTTCTTCCCCATGTGATGAATGTTGAGTAGGTGTATGGTGTTGCATGGTATACAAAATTTTGGGACCTTGTGTATCCTCCTCAACTTGCGATGAGCAAAAATGTTGGTGGAGCATGATTCCCCATCAAAATCCTCATAATCACTCTCTTCTTTTTAACAACAGTCTTTGCTAGTGGATTTTGAGTTTCTAAGATTACCACTTTTGGCTTAGTAGTAACTTGTGTTGCTAGAACTCAATGTCTTTTTGGGTTGTCATCCACATTAACCTTTCATCGTCAGATTGATACTTGCTTTCACTATTGCCTTTTGGGATAGGAAGAAAAAATACACCCATTTTATAGACATTCCCTTTGTATCTAGTTTACTACTTATAGAGCTTTCTAAAGCTCTTTGTTTTGCTTCAAATATGTAGGCCTAAGAGCCTATCACTATATTGTAAATGATTTTCATATATAAATAAATATCGTTTCCACTTTTTGTATTAGTGTGTTACTTCAAAAAAAAATCATATTTTTGCAATAATATTTTTACATGTGGTATATAATGTATAAAATTTACAAGAATGATCCTCCTAAGAGACAAAAATTAATTAAAGGGTTTCAGGTGGATACTAATTACCAAGATCCCTAGAGAATTTCCTTCCATGTCTTCTAATTCAAAAGTGTTTCTCTCTTTATATTTTATGATACAAGAGGGGACTTTCGATAAGGAATCAAACTTGGTATGCTGTCATAGCTTGATAGCACATTCATCATACTTGAAGAACAAGTATCCTTGTTAAAAATAAGTCTAGAAGAGGGGGACCAACC
Source organism: Sequoia sempervirens (assembly GCA_007258455.2). Lineage (NCBI taxonomy): Eukaryota > Viridiplantae > Streptophyta > Pinopsida > Cupressales > Cupressaceae > Sequoia > Sequoia sempervirens. Next base: position 65,802 of record VDFB02039835.1, on the reverse strand, counting down.
ACACCAAGGCTCCAGGTCACGAAGAGCCGAGAGTGGAGGGCTACCCTAATCTTCCTCAAGCTAAGCAAGTGTTTTAGGTCAAAGATAGAGAATGAAGAGAACTCTCAAGTGCTTCCATCACTCTACTAACCCTGGAGATTTGATGAGGCTAAGTGAGTAGGATTTTGGAAAAAAAACTTTACCTTAGACAACTCTCTACCCAAAGATAGTAGCACAAGACAAGGAGGACAACACGGTGCACTAGCATCTCTCTAGGGCGTTGGAATCCGTACATGGCCAAAAAGCATAAAGTACAGTGGGGATCACAAAAAAACCTACTAACTACTTAGGATTTAAGCTCTACAATGCTAACTGGAATGGTAATAGATAGAAAAAATAAGCTAACTAGAGAAGTGATATAAAAGGTGATAAATATGAAAGTGATAAAGATAAACTCACTATGAATCCAATTCACCAACAAGCTTGATGTGTACACCTACATACACATAACTGAGAGAGGAAAATTTTTGGGGCTATATAGGGGTTTACCTTAGTGAAACCCCCACTTTATACTCCCACCTCCATGCATAGCCAAAAAAGCCACAAGATAGAAAATGTGATAAAGAGAACAATGGAAAGAGTACTGAACAACAATGATAACACTATGATACGTAAATAAAAATAAAATATAACCTTCTCAATCGAGGTGCCCTCAAGCATGTAGAGGATGATGCAAGCTTGGTAAGGCCTACACTGTTGCAACAATGAAGAAGCAGTCCCTCCGGACACCAAGTCACAATTCCAATGGTGGAAAAAGTGCAAAAAGATGTAGAGATGGTGCATAGGATCTTAAGAGCAAGATCAAACCAGCGTATGCTACTATGAGAAATCTTGAGAATTGCTCAAAATATCCAACTAGTGTGTAGCAATTCCCAAGATATTGTAGAAAATGGAATGAAAATGAGATGGATGCATTTAAAGATGAAAATGGGAAGGAAAGAGTCATTCTTGGGTTGGTTGGTTGACAAAAAGGAATTATGCTTCATCCCCAATGGGGAATGTAGCATTCCTACTAATTCCAAAGGTAGGAATATGTTAGGAACAACACACCACATATAAATTTATGTGTCGAATGTGCATCTCTAACAAAAATCCCCAACCAACACAAATGACAAGTGCCAAGTGGATGCATTACAGATAGGTGATGTGAAATTTCTTAGTCGGGCTTTTTTTTCTAAAGTAGAGGGTGTAAAAGGGGAACTTGTGAGAGGAGTGAGAATTCACTCCTATACATTTTTCCCCCACTTTAGCGAGCATGTTTGTAAATAAATATTCGATCAAGTAGATTAAAGAGTTTAGAAATGTATACCTTAACCTTCGAGGAAGAAAATTGCAGTCTGGAAAGCTCAAAAGGGCAAGGCAAGCAAAAGGCTCCACAAGTACTCTCTTAAGGACTAAAAAAAGGACTCCATAGATCCTCAAAACTATGGAGTTGATGAAAGTGCACCGAAGGCGCACAAACCAATGACGAAAAAATCTTGCAAGATGGAAGAGATTCACAAGCCCTTAGAACTTCAAAGAAGGAACCCCTTAGGTACTCTCTCCTAAAGGAAGTCCAATGTAAGGGGACTCCGCAAAGTTAGATTGGAAAGAATCTTCATAGGTGCACCTGCAAAGCAACATGTTAATATGTAGATAAGACATGTTAAAAAATAAATATTAGCCATGCAGGTAGGAAAGCAAGTAGACAACCACGTAAACAATCAAAATTTGAAGGAAGAGATTTCAAAGGGGTGCACTCAAGGGACACATTGTTTGAAAGGGTAAGAACATTTTTCACAAATCAATTTAGCATCAAGGAATACTTTCAAAAGAGTTCACTTCATCAAGGAATTCAAAAGGAAGAGAATTCCCCCTCATGAGGGAAAGGTCGAGACTTCTCCCATAGGAAAAGTGGCTTCCTCCTCATAGGAAAGTTCTTCAAGTTCTTTCTTTACAAACCCATGATGAAGGAAACATGTTTCGCTAGGGATCCTTTGTAAGGAGTGTGATTTTTGAAAATTATTTGGAAGGGATTTTCAAGAAAATATTCATTGGCCACTAAATGAATTTTCTAAAAATTGAAGTGATATGATAGCCCCCTCTTAAAATGGTGTGTGTTGAACACAGAGGCACATGACATCCTAAGGAGAGAAAAGAAAGAATGAAAAAGTGATGTTGTGGCCTATGAAACATAACAAGATTTAACCATGGTAATATTGTCACATGTACGTGAGGGACAACACATGAGCACCACAACATCACAAAGCAAGCACCAAAGTTAAAAGAACAACAATGTAAAAAGAGACAATAACATCAGAAACAAGGGACATAGGGGTATGTGTAGGATCATCATGGAAAAAATAGGCCCTTAAGTGGCAAAAAATTTAAAAAAATAAAAGTTAGGAAATTTGAGGTAAAAATTTGAATAAGTTATTTATATTTTTTCAAAAATATCTAAGAATAGAATCTATAGAAAATTGAATGTAGTTTCCAAACTAATAGGTTTTTAAAAAAAAAAATCTATTTGGTGAAAATTTGAAATTTCAATGCAATGGTACTTAAATTTCAGGGAAAAAATAAGTAGGTGTCTGTTTGACCACCCTAACCATTATAAAATAATAATATTTTTATAATGTTTATATATAAGTAGAGGACTTATGCCCGATGTGATGCATATTTTTTTGTAATTTTTTTCCAAGTAAATAATTAATTATGATTTTTATTACAACTTTTTTTAAAATATAAAACTCATATGTCTAACCACCATAACTTGGTAAAAACTTCATGAAATTCAATTTTTTTTTTTTTTAATCCTATAGTATGCGAAGCATAGAATGTGACGCATGTTTTGGATTCAAAAAATTTGATACTGTTTGGAAGCTATAGATGTTTTTCAATCACCCTATCAATTAGGACTTTAGTCATAATTTGAATAGAAAAAGAATAATAATTACTTATTAAATTCAAAGTAAAGAATAATTTATAGTGGTGGAAAGCTAAGAATCTCCTTTAGAAACCCTTTTCATTTCATCAATTTTGGGTAAAAATATAGTCATCAGCCACATACCCATCATATTGCCACTTTTTGGCCCATCATAATCCTGCACATAACCAATAGGGATGATCTGATATTTTGGGGTCAAAGTTGCTCATAAATATAGATAAATATAATAATATATTAATGAATTGTCATCAACCCCGTACTAGATTAGACCATATGAAGAATGTACAAAAGGAAAAAATTTAAAAAATGGTTCAACATGGGAGGGAAGCCTAAATTCCCCCAACACCTTGCACCATCCCTAATTGTTGAAAATCAATACACATAACAAAGGAAGAATGTGGTAACAAATAGAGGAATTTTTACAACACATAAAAACTCATGTATCCAAGCACCTACAAGGGTGACAAGGGTTATCTAGGAACACATAACACAAGCACAAGGGAACACAAAAACACACACAATGTACTCTATAGATAAAGAAGAGGTGCCCCCTAGTCCTCAATGAACAAGAGGTCATTGGCCTCCCAATCTAGTTCATTGTATGGGGAATATGGATGAGCCTACAAGGGTGAAATATCAAGTGGGGAACCCTTTGGATCTCACAACAAGATCTAAGGAAAGAGGCCCTTTGGGGTCTCCTCCACTTAGTTCTTGTGGGGTGAAAGTTAGTGACTTCACAAGGATCACTGAAATGGCTGGGACATCATCTAGAGAATTAAACATGCATTTCACCAGAATTTCATGTGTTAAATTGATGGGCGAGAGAGGTAGCATTTGAGATTCAGTGTTAGGCTCATCGAAAGATTTGGGAGTAGTAACAAACTCTAGGGATGTCGAAACTTCCTCCATCACAAGGACGATACAAGCTAATGTAGAACCACCCTCTAAAGAAGGTGAACCCATCTTTCAACCACCATTGTTAGAAATCAATCCTCTATCTTCCATTTTTTTAAAGGGTGAAGGACTCCCATGGATGAGGTAGAAGGTGTAGAGAAAGAGGTGAAAATAATGATGGACACCACTAAGGGATTCAACATGTCCGTGAGCTTTAAAAATGATAGGATGTTTGGGAGACCGAACATCGAAAGAAGCAACTCAATTGATGGAGCAATAAACACTTGCACCCTCTTCAGTTGAGGGTTGTCTATGCTCACAACAAGAGCCAAAAGTAGAACTGAAGCTAAAGGAACTAAAGCATAGGGGATGGGAGAGGAGGACGTGGCAGAAGGTGTTGGGGTAGAAATTGCTGACTCCTCCTCCTTCCCCTTAATAGTGGTCTACTCAGCGGCTAGAGCCTTTCTCCAACACTTGTGCTCATGCACAAGGTGGTTCATGCGACTCCAGGAGATAGAGGCTGGAATATGAGATGGAACAAAGGACTCCTATTTGTCCATTAGAGTTTCTATCATGATCATTTCTAGTGGAGGGAGGGACTGGTAGATGGGAATAGGAGGGAGTGGTTTAGAGGATGACAAAATAGCAGCGAGGGGAGAGAGCTCTAATGTCTCAGCAATGGACCTTTTTCCATTGACTACCTTAGGGATAGGAGTGGTAGGAGGCCACAAAGGTTGATACATAGAGGAATCCCCACAAGAACCCTTTCCCTTACCATACTAAGCAAGCCTAGGCACCACGGGTAAGATGGGAAGTTTGAACATTATGTGCTTGGGCTTTTGCCAAGCAGGCACCATCGGGCTTCTCATGCGAACACTAGGAACTTAGTCACCAAAAGTTCCTCTTCATGGAGGGAGGTGAAGGTAGCACCCTAAGGATGGGAAGGTGTCTCCTTTCCCTTTTGAGAGGAGGAGGCAGCTTACTATTGTGCTACCTGGTGAGTCACTTTCGGCTGCCCTTTGCCCCATGTTTTATACTACACATAGTTTTAGTAAAGTAGGTTTTCTCTAGCCTGACGTAGTGGACCAACCATGATGGGACAAAAATAATCCAAGGAATAACCCCCATAGGATACCAATGGTTGATATTGTTGATAATTGTGACTCAATTTACTAGCTTGATCAACTTCCTAGAGTAGTTGTGTTTCCCTCCTTTATTGACATGTGTTAAGTCGATGGTTGTCCAACATGAGGCTAACTGAAGTTGTGGGGTTTTGAAGTTTCTTAACCTCCTCGCTCAACGATTGTGCAGGGAAGGCTACTTCCTTTGTTGTTAGCTTTTTGTGGGTTTCAGGAACTTTGTAACCTTTGACGTGAGGTTTGGAAGTTCATGTTTTAAGCAACAGAGTGATCCCTTTGTCGGTGTGTTGCAGGTTTTAGGAACTTTGTAACCTCTAACATGAGGTTTGGAAGTTTTATTTTTGGGTGATAGAGTGATCCCTTTGTTGGTGTGTCATGGGTTTTTGGAACTTCCTAACCCCCAACATGATGTTTGGAAGTTTGAGTTTTGGATGAAAGGGCGATCCCTTTATCAGTGAGTCACGGGTTTTGGGAACTTTATAACTTCTATCAAGAGGTTTTGAAGTTCGGTTCTCTTGTGATAGAGTGACTTGGATGCTGATGGTTGTGGGGACCACTTGAGACTTGATAAGGTTGGTGGATTGTGATGAAGGTCAATAGGTGGTGATGATGTGGAGGACAGATGGCATGTGGGTCCATGTGCTTAGTGAGACAATAAAGAATGTCTGTTCAACTAGGCAGTTAACCCTAAGTTCGACAGTGGGGTTTATTTGAGTAGTTATCTAATGACAAGGATTGGATGCAGGCTGATGGCATGTGCCTCAAGGTGAAACCCTAAAGGGTGTAGCAGTTGAAGAGTTGAAGCGATAAAGAATGTGATACTCTCTTGACTTTATTGAGTCTCTAGAATTTGGGTGAGTGTAGGTCGACCAGGATGCAAGTCGAGTTGCATGCGGTAGGTTGAAAGGATAGGTGTAGGTTGAGGTTACCAGGTAGAGGCTGAGAGAATGCATGAAGGATGAGAGGCTATGTGGAGGTTGAGGTACTGGGTTCCGAACAAGGAGAGAGGTCATGATGCTGAATGCAAGCCAAGAGGCTAGATGCAAGTAGAGAGGCTGAGATGCTTGGCATGGACTGAACAAGAGCCTAGGTACATACTGTGAGGCTAAGTGCAACTCAGGTGTTGCTGAACTAGTCGTGAGGCTAGGAAGTCGAGAGAGAGGATGGGATATTGATGTTGAGAGGTGGATCTAATAGAAGGTGAAGGGTGAGCGACTATGTGATAGAGAGGTTGAGAGCCTAATGGTCGAGTGGTGTGGCTGTGTAGCCATGAGATGTATCTCACTAAGAGAGGTAGTTATGAGGGGGTTATGCTAACAGATAATCTCTAGAATGGAACAAGATGTAAAATCTATAAAGGTCATGAGCCTAATATTGTATTGTAACTATTTTTGTTATTCAATAATACAATGGAAATCTAGGCTTTTAGAATGTGGGGTTTTTCACCGGAAAGAATTTTCCCCATGTATATCTGTGTGTTCATGTTTTATGTTTCATCTTTCATGGTTGTTGGTTTTGTTTGATTGAATCTATTAATGGAGTTGTTGAAACTAATTTGCATGAGTTTCTCTCTAAGGACTGTCATTGTGGGAAATGAACTATGCCTGTTTCTACTGTATGGCATAGTTGACATGTCTTCTTTCATCTTCTTTTTCCGAACAAGTGGTATCAGATCCTTCTTCTGGGATGTGTTTCTTCTTGGTGTGTTGCTAGTTTGTGGTATTCCTTCTATGAATATTTGTTAGTCTTCCAAGCTTGATGAAATTTGGAGTAATTGGTTGTTGTATTGATCCTTTGACGAGTGGAAATTCTTTCTTTTCTATTTAAGTTTCTGAGACAACACATAGCATGGAAGATGGTGAAGATGGAGAGAATTGCATTGTTCATATTGAAATGATGTGACTTGAAGATCACGATTTCAAAGCGGTATAACCTTGATGCAAGGGGTGTGAATTTATGCTTATGGTTGTGTTGCAACAAAGCTTTCATATTAGGTGTCTACTTGAGGGGCTTCTTGATGGTATGGGGATGCTTGGTTTGTTGTTCAATCATGGAGTAATGTGCTTATCCTAAGTGCTTTGTCCTAGTATTACAAGGCATATTTTTTCTGGTACCCAATTGCATGAAGGTTATATAGTTGGTCATTGGATGATCTAGAAGCTTCTGTAATAGCTTGTCTCTCATATGCATGTGCATGTTGGTTTTTTTGGAGTTGGATTGAAATGGGCCTAGAGTTCTTGAACCACTATTTACTTTTAAGGATAGTTTGTACTTGCATGGATCTATGGTTTTACAAGTTTTACATCAAATAAAACTTGGGGTTATGTGCAACTGTTGTTAAGCTATTTTCTAGACCCTAGCTTTTGGGTGTGACTAGATGATATAGTACAGTTCAGTATGGTTTGAGGAGGTGTGATGTGTTCTCTGCATGAGAGTGTTAGTATGTGACTAGTCACTCAACATTCTTGTGGTGGTGCTTTTTGGGTTCTTTGACTATGGTGCTCGTTGTGGATGTGATTGGTGAATCAGATCTCTACTTGATTTGGTGTTTGAGTCATGTTGTCTATGTTGTTGTTCTCTTTAAGATCTTAGTTTTGTTGTTTCTAGTGTGATGATGGGTTTGCATTTTTTTGTTGAATGGATATATGTGTTGTGCAATGTTGTGTGCTTTTTTTACCTACATGTTTGCTATGAGACAACTTAGAAGTGGACTATCTATATCCATGAGGTTGATTCATTGTTGGTAGAAACTTGTTAGCTAAGACCTTGTTTGTGGTCACTTATGCATTGGCCTGGTACTTTGAGATGAGAGGATTGATGGTGTTTGAGTATTTGAATAGTTAGCTATGGGGACCTGTAGCACGTGTATCATGATGTCATGTATAGCTTGGATACATTCCCTTGTGTAAGATTTTGAAATGATGGTTTTTTCTACTTGGTTTTGGAGATCTTAGTGCTACTTATCATTGTTGTCAGATGGACATGTTGTTGTTGTGGACCTAGAGTATTTTCAATTTAGCAGATGGTTGGTCATGATGCTTGGAAAGCTTAGTGTCATGTTTCAATGGGAGCTCTAGCAGTGACTGTGGATTCATTGCATGGTGTTGAATGATCTTCTTTAGTGTTACAGATGTTAGTAGGAGGGAATCTTAGATCTTGTTGCTACAAAAGTGTTCTTTTGCATTTTTGTGACACAATTTGAAGATGTGTAACATCTTGGAGCCATGGAGGCCTCTTGTGAGTCTTTTGGTTGAGGTGTTGGTGGTGCTTGATAGGTGATGTTGGTTTAGAATTTGTTTTGTTTCATGTCATGATAGACTCTTGATTGGGCATTAGAGTTTTGGCATGATGCATTTCTCTTGAGACCATGGTATGTTCACCTAGAGCATGGTGTCTCCTAAGGGGGATGTGTAGATCATGATGTCATGATAAGTTCCTAGTTTAGATGATGGGAGCTTTGACAATGGCCTGGTGTTTCTTTATGTATTGGGTGCATTGGTCATATGCTTGAGAACTTCATGGTGGAGTGATTCATTTTGAATTTAGCATGAGATGATCAGTTGTAGGTGCTCATGGATACATGGAGAATAAGGTGACACAATTGGCATTTAGAGGTGTATGTAGGAGGATTTTCTATAGTTACATGATGTGCATATCATTGTGGATGGTTCTTTGAAACTACATGTTTACACTCTCTATGTTATGCTATTGGCAGAATCAACATGCCTTGATCTTTTTAGATTTTGCATTACCCATGTAGTGAGAGTTCCTAGATGTATTTCATCTTCTTCAAATGGTTGACACTTGGAGATTGTATCTGCTATTGATGGGTTGGCTATGTAAGTGGCATGAGTTTGCTGATGTTGATACCTTGGAGGTATGAGTGACTGGATGGATTAACACATGATGAGGGTGCTATTTTCAATCACGTGGGATGATCAGTTGGATGGGAGTAGTTAGTTTTCTAGTTGTTGTTCTAGCTGATGTTCTATCTTGTTTTCTAGAGGATGGCTTCATGGTTGTGTTTGTGTTGAGGGTTTTGAAGTTGACATTGTGTTTCTTTTGTATAGCTTGTGAGCATAGTGGAGTGGTGGTAGCATTGGTGTCCTTGCTGTCCATAGGATTTGATGATTGCTTTCTTGAGACTAGTACAATACGCCTTGGATCATTCCTTTTCCCTGTGGTGGATGTTTGTAACTGTTGTAGCCTAAGTTGGTGGACATATTGGACGTCGTTGCTGGTGTCTTGGTTAGAGAGTTTAAGCATAGTTTAAGATTCTTGAGTTTTCTTTGGAAGGAGCTAGTAAGTTATTCATCAAGTGGGAGAATGTTGAGAATTGTTACTCAATTTACTGGCTTGATTGACTTCCTCGAGTAGTTGTGTTTTCCTCCTTCATTGGCTTGTGTTAAGTTGTTGGTTTTCCAACATGAGGCTAACTGAAGTTGCGGGGTTCTGAAGTTTCTTAACCTCCTGACTTAGCGACTATGAAGGGAAGGCTACTTCCTTTATTGTTGGCTTGTTGCGGGTTTTGGGAACTTTCTAACCTCTGATGTGAGGTTTGGAAGTTCAGGTTTTGAGTGATAGAGTGATCCCTTTGTTGGTGTGTCACGGGTTTCAAGAACTTTGTAACCTTTGACATGAGGTTTGGAAGTTTTAGTTTTGGGTGACAAAGTGATCCCTTTGTCAACGTTTCGTAGATTTTGGGAACTTTGTAACCTTTGACAAGATGTTTGGAAGTTTGAGTTTTGGGTGATAGGGAAATCCCTTTATCGACAAGTTGTGGGTTCTAGGAACTTGATAACTTTCGTCAAGAGGTTTGAAGTTCGGTTCTCCAGCGATAGAGCAATTTGGATGCTGATGGTTGTGGGGACCACTTGAGACCTAATAAGGTTGGTGGATCATGATGAAGGCTGATAAGTGGCGATGACATGGAGGAAAGATGGAATGTGGGCCCGTGTGCTCGGTGAGATGGTAATGAATGTCTCTTCGACTGGGCGGTTAACCCTAAGCTTGATGGTGGGGATTTGTTTAACTACTTATCTAATGACTAAGATTGGATACTAGATGATGGCATGTGGGTTGAGGTGAAACCCTAAGGGTTTCAGCAGTTGAAGAGTTGAAGTGATAGGGAATGTGATACTCTCTTGAGTCTCTTGAGTCTCTTTGGAATCTAGGTCAGTGAAGGTCGACTAGGATACAAGCCTAGTTGTATGCAGTAGGCCAAAAGGATGGGTGCAGGCCAAGGTTACTAGGTGGAGGCTAAGAGAATGTGTAGAGGTTGAGACGCTATGAGGAAGTCAAGGTACTGGATGACGAACAAGCAAAGAGGTCATAATGTTGAATGCAGGCTAAGAGGCCAGATGCAAGCAAGGAGGTCAAGATGTTTGGTGTGGACTAGTCAAGAATCTCAGTGTATGCCATGAGGTTGAGTGCAAGCCAAGTGTTACTGAACTGGTCACAAGGCTAGGAAGTTGAGAGAGGATGGTGATCTCCATGTTGAGAGATAGATCTCACAGAAGGTGAACACTGAGTGATTGTGCAATAGAGAGGTTGAGAGGTTGATGGTCGAGTGGCTATTTAGCTATGAGATGTCTCTCGCTAAGAGAGGTAGTCATGAGGGGGTTATGCTTCCAGATATTCTCTAGAATGGAACAAGATGTAAAATCTATAAAGGTTATGAACTTGATATTGTATTGTAATTTTTTTATTGTTGAACAATAAAATGGTGATTTGGGATTTTAGAGAGTGGGGTTTTTTACTCGAAAGGGTTTTCCCCATGTATATCTATGTGTTCATGTTTTTTTTTTCAACTTTCATGGCTATTGGTTCTGCATGACTGAATCTGTTAATGGTGTTATTAAAACTAATTTGCATGAGTTTCTCTCTAAGGGTCAATGTGGGAAATGAACTATGTTTGTTTCCACTTTACGGCATAGCTGAAGCATCTTCTTCCATCTTCTTTTTCCCAACAGATATCCAATGTCATGCACAACATGCATGACACTCTCATGGGATAAATTTAAACATTTGTGAATGACATAAGTTATTTCATTCATTGAAGCTAGTCATGGGATGCCCAACTTCACCCTAAATAGATCAAATTTTGAAATGACATCAAAGGTTGTATCCAATCCCTAGGTCCAACTAGGATGAAAAGAGTTATAGAGCCATATGGCATAAGAGAGAGACCATTGTGCGCACATATGATAGATTTCATTTTCTTCTATTCCTCCCTTTGTAATGAGTTTAGCCATAACGTTTCTCTGTAATGACATTTACCCAGCTTGCAAGGTCAACTAGGAATCTTGTCACAATGTTTCCATTGAGGCAAGCAATAATGTATAGGGGAGAGGGCTTATTATTCATAGGAAAATTCTACAAGGTGAAAATCACATCTGGCGAACCAATCACAGGTTGCGGGGGAGGAGTAATCAAAACCATATTAACATACATCGAAGGATTAAGAGAAGCATCAAAGGGGTCAATAATCAAGTTCATAGAATGGGGCAAAAATGGGTCCATGTAAATCTACAACTAACTATTGGACTTTGCTACTAATTTATTTATATTCTATTTCTTTTGATCGAGACAGATGGGACCATCGTTGATGCGATCCTGAATCTCATGACGCATGCAAATGTAACGCTCGGTATCATGCTCATTAACACAATGGTACTAATAGAAAGCATTCCCATTGTATCAATTAGGATAATGGGTGATCCCACAATAGTGGTTTACAATTTTTGGCCAAACTAAACACTAAAATTATTATTTTTAACTAAATCTTCACATTCGAGCACCTATAGCGGCTAAACCATGAGGAATTTGGAGATGATGCAAACTAGAGTCTCGTCACATTTTGTCTGTATATTCTAAAAATATTTTTTTCAATTTTTTTGTAATCATATTGCACTTTTTTTTCCATCTCCCATGAAAACTAGCTTTTTTCAGAAAACAACTTTTTAAAAAGGTGACGCACACCGTATAACGTATAAATTTTTTTCCATGAAGGATAAAAATCTAATTCTTTCAAATTTAGATTTTTAACTCTAATATCTAGTGCTTCCACTTGGTTAGATATTTTTCTATTGAATATTTTTTCTTTAATCAAGTTTCAAAGTCAAACCAATTACAATTCAAACATAGCGCGACCATATAATATGCAACTTTTTTTGTGTATATTGAATTTTTATTTTTTTGTTGGATCAAAGACTTCAATATCTGGTGCACTCATATTTTTCAATTTTTTTTTGATAGTATGCTATTTTTCCACATGTGTAGAACAAAGACCTTCATTTTCGATGAAAATGTATGTTTGATAAAACTAGAAAACAAAGACATAATGAAACCAAAACATACTAAAATTATATTCGTTGGATAGCTCGTTTTGATGACTACCTAATTCTATTTGTGTTTCTGAAGAATCCTCCATTTTCATCATCAAACCAACCTTCAAAGTGTAAAAAATTAGGTTTTTTTTTGGTCTAAGGGGGAGAATTAGGGTTTAGGGGGGTTCGAACAAACCCCTAGGGGTTCGAGTGAACCACCTTGATTACATGTATTTTGATTGTTTTTGGGTGGAAAAATAATTGAATGGGTTTGCAGCGAACCCATTTTTGGTTCGTACGAACCCCCAGAATTAATTTTATTTCCATGGGGTCATTTTTTCTCAATTTTCCTTCCTCCATCAAATTGTAAAGCACTATTGTGGCTTCACCCTAATGCTCCTTCAAAGGTCAGAGATTTTATAATGTTATAATCTTATCCTTCAATAACTTTTGTGAGATAGAACAATAAGATTCAGCTAGCTTCATAAACTTTATGTTGCATCAAAGGTTGTGATCATTAGTGGTGGAAACTACATTCACAATAGCCTTTCCTTTTCTTTAAATATACATAATAGATTTTCCTTCAAAATCAGAGTGCAAGGAAGATCCCCTAAACTAAACAATCATTTGTTGATACTCACACAACTCATCACACAAATGTGCAACAAAAGCATATTTCATTAGGGAAAACTTCTCCTACTAGGCTTGCTACAAGTTGCTTATGAGTACCTTCTCCACATCTAAGTCGAGCAACGGGTATGAATTTTTTTAAAAGAGTGCTTGGAAACATGTAATAAAATTAGTTATCTTTTTTTGTTCACCCTGCTTACATCAAACAAGATCTAAGGTCACCTTTTGACTAATGTTAGCTTGTAATTGATAGAAAAATTGATTAACGAGTTGATCAAATGAGAATATTGAATTATTAGGCAAGGAACAATACCACTCAATTTTTTTGTCCTTGAGAGATCAAGGAAAAGGATTAGCCATTAGGGAATCATGGTGGAATAAATCTATGTACATAGCATTAAAGGTTGATACATGTGTTTACGGATCTCACTTACCACCATACTTTTGAAATTTAGGAATCTACATTTTGTGCAGGAAAAGAGTGCTCAAAATCATCATCAATAGTGGGCTATGTTAGAAAGAAGGTTGGAAAATAGGTTGGGAAGAGGCTTGGGAAATGATTTCCAATTGGTTTTTCATCTAACCCATTTTTTGAAGAAGAGGGGTATGTGTAGGATCATCACGGAAAAAATAGGTCCTTAAGTGGCGAAAAAATTAGAAAAATCAAAGTTAGGAAACTTGACATAAAATTTTGAATAAGTTATCTATACTATTTCAAAAATATGTAACATTATAATTTGTAGCAAATTGAATTTAGTTTCTAAACTACTAGGTTTTTTAAAAAATATATATATTTGGTGAAAATTTGAAATTTCAATGTATTAGCACTTAGATTTAAGGGAAAAAATAAGAAGTAGGTGTCTATCTAACCACCCTAACCACAATAAAATGATAATATTTTTCTATAAGATTTTAGATATAGGTAGAGAACTCATGTCCCAATGTGATGCATATTTTTTTGTAATTTTTTTCCAAGTAAATAATTAACTATGATTTTTTATTACAACTTTTAAAAAATATAAAAAACTTGTATGTCTGACCACCTTAACTTGGTCAAAACTTCATGAAATTTTTTTTTTAATTCTATAGTATGTGAAGAATAGAATGTGAGGCATGTTTCATTTAATTTAATTTTTTTTTTTAAGTATGTAGTCCTTATTATAAGCTTGCAAAACATTATAATTTTAATTAAATTAAATTTGATTATTATACTTATTTTTTTATTTCTTGTGAATGTAGGTTTTTCAAAAAAAATCAAACTCTTTGTTTTGTACATGTGGAAAAATAGTAGATTATCAAAAAAAAAATTGAAAAACATGAGTGCACTAGATATTGAATTCCTTGATCCAACAAAAAATGAAATTTTTTATATCGATGCATACAAAAAAGTTACACGTTATAAAGTTCACCTATGTTTGAATTGTAATTAGTTTGACTTCAAAACTTGATTAAAGAAAAAAATCCAATAAAACACTATGAAACTAATTGGAAGCACTAAATATCATAGTTAAAAAATTAAATTTGAAAAAATTAGAATTTTACCCTCCATGGAAAAAAAATTGTGTTATACAGTGAGCGTCACTCCTTAAAAATGTTGTTTATTGAAATAAAATAGTTTTCAAAGGAGATGGAAAATGAAGTGCAATCTGATTCTAGAAAAAATGAAAAAAATATATTTAGAATCTATAGACAAAATATCATAAATCACTAGTTTTCATCATCTTCAAATTCCTCACGGTTTAGCTACTATAGGTGCCCAAAAGTGAAGATTTAGTTAGAAAATATTATTTTAGTGTCTAGTTTGGCCAAAAATTGTAAACCAGTATTGTGGGATCACCCCTAGGGACCACATTGAAAAAGGCCAAATAGGTACTTGTACATGAAGCTTAGAGGTAGGATTGTGAATCAATCTACCATGTGGTGTAGAAAATTGGAAATTCTTGAGAAAAGAGACAATTTCACGCTTAATTTAGACCTACTTTTGAGTACCCCTACATTATTCATCCTTCAAAATAGCATTTATAAGCCCCTAAGACCCATTATTTTTTTTATCAAGAGGCTCGTTTCACTTGATAAATCATCTAAATTCTGACAAACAACACACAATTCATTCATATCCCGAAAACCCACCTTCAAAAGCCACTAGTGGTACCCATTCGCCACCTTGGGCAAATGAGTCCCCTTTGGTGGGACCCATTCTGCTAAGGGTGGTGAATGAGTCCCTTTTGTGGGAAATTTCAATTTTAAGCGAGAATTCAATTAATTCAACTTAATGTTTCGGTGGATGTCGGCCTCTTAGGTCTAAATAACAAGAAATTTAGGTGTTGATTCCTTTAAATACACATTTTAGGTCATTATTCACATCTTAATCATTTACAAAACAATTTCAAAAAGTTGAGTTCTAGGAGTCTTCCACAACAAGTTTTATTTGCATTTTCTACAGCAAAATTGAAGCTTTAGGATATAAAACTAGGGTTTTTGCAGGTCTTCAAGCTCACTTCTTGATCAAGATACAACATTGCAAAGAGTTGTTGATGGAAGCCTATGGTAAATCATGGGGAAATCTAGGTTGAGGAGATGCAACTAGTCATCAAATCACACCTAAAGACTTGTTTTCAAAGTGATTACATCTTCTATCTTCTCTCTATCTTCAGACTTAAGGTTACCATAACTTTTTATTTCCATTTACATCTATTTGATATGTTGTAAGGTTTCTAGGGTTGAATTCTTGCATCATTCAAATCACCTTTGCACATCTTATTCTAGCACAATACAATAGGGTTTTATCATACTTCAGATTTTCCTAGTCTTTAACACACTTAAGGCTAGGGTTTTATGCAGAATTTTGTTCATTCAAGGTTTGATTACCCAACTAGGGGTTTGACGAAGGAAAATATTCCATTAGACAACCGATTTTAAGCTATTTTGTAGGAATTTTCTGAGGTCCCGATTCAGGTTTTGGTTAATAAGTGTTGTATAAGTGACAAGGTGCAGGTTTGAGATCTGAGTTTGCATAAAATTGAAAATGGACCAATTCACCATGGATGGTGAATGAATCCCTCATGAGGTGACTATTAGAGTTAGATGTAGATCCAAATATCTAGTGAGTAGAAACTAGTTTTTGGGCAAAAAACCCTATCTTGGGACTAATTCACCCAAGGTGGCGAATGAGTCCCAATCAAGATAAAAGTAAAATTTACCATATTTATAGAGTGTTTCATAGTCTTTCATCACTCATAGGTGTACACATTTTGAATTACAACTTTCTGTTTAGTTTCATTTGTGTTTTTATTCATCTTTCTAAGCTTTTTGTAAACATCACTATGTTTTCAAACATTGCACATTTCACTAGTTTTGCATTCATAATCAATCAGTTTCATAACTTAGTTACATTTATTTTGAATTCCATCTTACATTTGTTAATTTGAGTGCACCACCTCAATTTTAGTGTTTTATCTCTCTCCTTTTAGGTGAAAAACCCTAAGAATGCAAGAGAAGTCCATAGAACACCTCAAAATTGATGGTTAACTATGTTCTTAACATTTGTGCCATTTCTTAACATTTGAAAATATGTATTTCCCCATGTTTTACCAATCTAGTAGCTTATACGAATTATCTTTTGTACTAGCGATCTTCCTTCAAAATGACCTCCATAAGCACCCAAATGAGCTTCTTCTAGTACTATAGGAATTTTGGATTTTTTAAGGCACCTAAGAAGGGGACCATCAAAGGACCTTCAATAAACTACATCAACAAGAATTATATACTTGGATCTAAGTCTCTAAAAGTGTCGTTGAGTATTCCTAGCTGTAGATTCAGGGTAGGTACCAATTTTTAGATAATCAAATATTGTTGCATACCATTCACTCGAATGCTCTATGGTGATTGCTAATTCTTCATTTTTTTATGCTTGATTGAAGGTTTCACAATTGTGTGGATGAAAAATGTGAAATATTTTGAGGGATCATGAGGGGATATTAGAGAAGCTACACTTTCCATTGCATCCCCATGTCTATTATCTTTTCATGGGATGTTATCAATGGTAAACGAATCAAACTTTTATAATAGAGTCATTGTAATGTATTTATATTTGAACAACTTGTAATGTTTTGATTTATATGTTCCATTTATTTATTTAATGATTAATTGTGAATTACCAAAAAAAAATGTCTCGAGCTCCTAGAGTTAATGTGGGACATAATCCCACAATTACCGCTTCATATTCTATGGTGTTTTTTGTGCATAGGAAATTCAATTGATATGATAATGGTATAGGTTTTCCTCTAGGCGAAGCAATTATAACTCTCACATTGAATTCTGTTTTGATCTTTGATCCATCAAAATATAATTCCCTTTCCTTTTTATACTCTTGAATTTTTTAACACATTCTCGTTAGTGAATGCTTCTTGATTAGGTAATTCTAGAGGGAGGTAGCATTAAATAATTTGTTGGTCAAGGTTTTTCCTTTCATTTATTTTTGTGAAAAAAAGTTAAGGTCAAACTTTGTCAACAACATAACCCATTTAGCTAATCATCATGATAAATCCATTTTACTGAAAAGATGTTTTAGAGGATCAAAGTCCATCATGATATGTATTTTTGAATTCTGTAAGTAATGTCTCAGTTTACTTGTAGCAAATAAAATATCCAAACATTGTTTCTCTATCATTGTTTATCACTTCTCATAATTTATCAAGGTTCAACTAATGTAGTAAATAGGGTGTTCCTTACCACTTTCATCTTGCTGAGCCAACAATGCTGCGAGAGCATGGACTAATGTTGTATGTAAGATGAATGGTTTTTCTTGCATAGCAGGTTGTAGAATAGGGGGAGTAGCAAGATTGTCTTTCAAATTCTCAAAATCCTATTCACAATTTTTATTCTAATAAAATTGAACTTATTTATTAAGGAGAT
The DNA here is from genome assembly GCA_007258455.2 of Sequoia sempervirens. Taxonomy (NCBI): domain Eukaryota; kingdom Viridiplantae; phylum Streptophyta; class Pinopsida; order Cupressales; family Cupressaceae; genus Sequoia; species Sequoia sempervirens. The sequence goes on along the minus strand of VDFB02039835.1, from coordinate 47,932 downwards.
AAGTGAAAGGTAATGTTTGATCCACTAAAGATTCCATGAAATGACAAATAGCTTGAATTCTTCCTTGTAGGGTATGTAATTGAGAGATGTTTCTAGGAGGTAGCATGTTAAAAATAGGATCAATTTTCTTTGTGTCCACCTCAATGCTTTTATGAGATATGATAAAACCAAAAAAAATTCCACTATCTACACTAAAGACACATTTTTTTGGGTTCAATCTCATGTTGTATTTGATATAAAATGGATTAATCAAAATAATCATTAATGATTAATCTCATCCTAATATTAGTGTTGTTGAACACATTCCAAGAATCGAGGAGATACATGAAATAATTAATGTTTAAGATTTGCAATTAAATGGAATCCTATTTCCAAGATTCTCCCACTTAACATTATACATTGCAATTATTCTAAACAAGGAATAATAAAACAAGTACAAGTCTCAAGGAAAATGGCCTTCTTGCACCAACTAATCAATCCATGCTAACTTCAAATGCAACCTGCACATAATCATGAAGCTTCCAAGCAAATGATTAAAACCAAGAGAACTTATTTGTATGGTTTCATAAGATATTCTGTAACATTAATTAAAGTGCTAACTTTCTCAATTAATACCTTCCCATTATCAACAAAACCATTACCTTTCCCAAGTATCTATATCCAAACCACCTCTTTAGAGGTATGCTAAACCACCGAGTGTGTTGAATTCACATTCAACCAAGGTGTACGCTCCTCGGTCTTTTCTATTGAATTTTTTTTCTCACAAATAACCATTCCAACAAATGTCTCTTACCATAAGAGAACTCCATCCTCACCTATTTCTCCAAGTATCCATGAGGACTTGTAACCAACCAATCAATGCCAAACTCCAAATGCAACACAACACTTTGATGAAGTAATCAAGCAAATGATTAATGTACCCAAAACTTAAGAGAAATACACAAGATAATTGTCAAAGCTCCAATCATGAATTAGGAACATAAACATGACATCCATGATCTAACCATCTCCTCTTAGGAGATCACATGCATTATAACAGACTTATACATCTTAGTCTCAAGAGAACCATGTAATATGCCAAACTCTAAACTAGTATCAAGAGTATAATATGACATCATAACAAATACACTCTAAACCAAGAAACCATATCTTCAATCACATGGAGATAACCTTTCCAATGATGCATCCAAGTTACTGCCAAGAATTCCCACTGAACCATGATACCAAGTCACACATGGCATCATGACTACCATCCTCTTCATGAAGATTACTATACCTTACCAAAGCTCCCACTGAATTGTGATACCAAGCTATACATCGCAACAAGATAAACATCAAACCATTACTGTCAAAAGCATATGGAATTTCAGACAATTTCCTCATGATCATAATTATCATAACATGTATTATGCCACAACTCTAAACCGCTAATCAAGAGTATACCATGACATAATAAAAAAACCATCCTACAACCAAGGATCCACATCATTGCCAAATGCTCCCATTGAACTGTGATACTGAGCAATCCCATGGCATCATGATGCACATAATCAAAACCCCATTTTTGTCATAAGCTCACACCAAACCTGTGAATCCAAGCTCTCAATGACCTCTGTAACAAACTTATTTTTTTCTTTCAAAATCAGAAATAGAAAAAATAATAAAATCTCCCACTAAGCCCAGAAAACCTCCAATATTTTAAGAGAAAGGCATCCCAATACTCTACCCAACCTCAGCTCTAATACCAAATGTTGAAAAATGAGGTGTTTTCTTAGCTTAATACTCTATAAAACTTTAATATATTATATATTTAATATAATAGAGATTAAATTATATACAATATAATTATATTTACTGCTATATATAATATTATATTTAGGTTATATTGGGCACCGGTCCTAGCTCAGTTGGTTAAGGTGTTCCCTATAGCAGGGCGACCACCATGGGTTCGACTCTCCGGCGCTCCCGTGGTACCGGTTGGTGTGTCCCGCCAGCACTGCCGGTCACGGTAAAAAGTTTACCGGCGGTGGGGGGTTATATGGGGGGTCGTGCTGCACCCGATTCCCCTCGTTAAATATATATATATATATATTTAGGTTATATTGTTATTATATATTATATTTTATAATACAAAATATTAAATATAAATATGTAATTATTATAATTAATAATTAATATATTTCTATATAGATCAAATTAAATTAATTTGTAAAAAAACTTATAGTTTAATTGATTTTTGGATAGATTAGGAAAAGAAAACTATATGTATGTTAATATGTTAGAGTATGTGATGAATATAATAGTTAATACATAAAATTATATATATATATTATATATATAATAATAATAAAATAATATTAATATTAATAATACTAATAATACATAAACAATATCATTTTTTAAATGATTTACCAATTGACCTCATGTACTACACATGTATACAAAAAAATAAACCATATTTTTCCTTAATTGACCTTCTACACCTCTTCAGTGTACCTATTGCACACCAAGGTGTGATTGCTAGTATCTATTAATGTTTGGATTGACTCACAAGTATAATTTGTCCCTTGGATATAATCATGCGTACAATCTTGTAGAATCCATAATATGGTTTGATTTGGACCAAAGTAGGTTTTGTTCTTAAATATTATTTTGTATATTTACTTTTTAATGATACTTTTTACTTTTAAAAATAAAGTATAGGTTAAGCTTAATTAGTTTTTGAGATCTACAAATATAAAAGATGGGATCAAGTAAGGTTAACACAATTATGGTATTGAAATGAAATTATGAAGATTTGGTTAGAACCACAATTCAATATCAAGTATGAGTCTTGTTACATCTTTCACAACTAACTTGAATAATAATGCACATTGATATAGATAAGAATCCATAACGTTTCTTATTTCCATTTAACATTTATCAATTATATTTTTCAATCTCAAGTCTTATTTATTTATCAATTTCTTAATTATTTTAATTCATTGACTATTTAATTAAATATACTAGATATTGTATAGGGAATTTTATTTTCTCTACAAGTATTAAGTTAGTTTACTCTATGATTATTTAGTTGTAGCTAAATGAGGTATTAACAATCAATTAAGATATCAAAACATTGAATTTGATATGGAGTTATTAACAACTAATGATGCAAGGTTCATGCTAACTTTCGACTAATAGAAAGAAGTGAGACATGTAAATGAAGCTTTAGAACATATTTGAGATATAATATAGAAATCTAGAAGTACATCACTAGAACCGCAAACATATGCCACAATAAAATTTAATTGTTATTTTAGAAAGCTATTTGGAGATGCATATTAAAATAAACTTCTAGTTATTCCAATATAAAGAGGGCACACAAAAGATCCCTTATGATTAGAGTAGGCCTTGAAAATAAACAAGTCAAAAGTCTCAACTATTTCATAAGAAAAAAAGTTATATAAGACAAAGAAAAAGGAAACAATTAGAATGTGGGGTAATTTCACATGTTAATTCCTTAAATGGATTAAGGTTTTCACAATTATTTTCATACAAACATTATGAAAATATGAAAATAGGAAGATAAAAAGAAAAAGAAAAATGAAAGCTAAGAAAGAAAAATAGACTTTGGAACTACAATTTATTGTTGTGTATTCCATGTATGTTGTCATATAAAATTCATTCTCAAATACCAATTAATCATTTAATTTGATGTGCATTATATTTTTGATATAAGATGATATATTTGATTGTTTCATATGATCAAATATTGTAAATTTATTAAACATGAAAATCTTCATAAATGTCCGACTAATGTCATGTATACACTGTATTTAAACAAATAAAAAAAAATTCAATTGTTGACAAAGAAAACATATTTGTTTGATATAGACCAAAAATAAGTGAAATTAAAATTTTATAATTATCATTCTATTATATCAAAAGAAAATGTTAGTGTATATTTTTAATCATACACTTAGGATTCAAAAGCTTCTTAGTCATCTTTCTTAACTTGACACTTGCTAAAATGAGCTGTCAAGTTTGTTGAGGAGTTTTCATACTTAGTTTTGACACATCACACTATTAAGGGGGAAGCAATTCACCACCAATCCACCTTTGAGGAGTCCTATCCTCATTTCATGGATAATGGTTGCTCATACTTTTCCTATTTTTTTACAACTCTTTCACATATTTCACAAGTTAGTTTTGAGAAAATTCATGTTTATTGTGCTTGATCAATCTTCCTAGTGATTGCTGGTTTCTACATGGTATTAGAGTAATCAATGAAGTTTTCAAGTCAAAGGTGAATGCTATAGACAACAATTGGGAAAAGGCACAAAGGTTTCCTCTGTTTTTTGTAGTCGAAAGTCTATGTTCTACATTCAAAATTGTTACAAAGGAAGCCAACTCTGTGGGAGATGTGTTTTCATAGGCAGCCCATTGTGGGAATTTTTTTACATAGACATCAATCCTCTATTTTTTGTATTTTTTTTCCCCCTATGTTTCTAAATTTTTAAATCTTCATTTCACCCTGAAATCATTGTTGAAAGGAACAATTTTGGCAAGAAAGGAGGCATTTGAAATTGTGGAGGTGTCTATTTTTCTCAGAGATGCAATTTGGAGTTTTAGACTCCTATTTGAAGTGCATCTACCACCCATAATTGTTGCTGTGAAATTGACATAGAGAGCATGTTTTAAACTTGCAGGCCTGTATCAATTTGGTGTAGAGATTCATTCACATACCAGTGCTTGAATTCAGAGGGAAGATTCATTCAAACCATAGTCAGAGTGACTATGAGAAGGAAGGCCACATAGATCAGAGGAAATCAATGTTGAAACTAAGATGAGTAAGTAGAGGCACGGTGGTTTTGGGAAAAAAAGGTGACCTGTTAATAAGTTGTTGTAGTGTCCCTCTAGTTTTGACACTCTATTTTAGTTGATTTTGCTTGATAGATGCTTAGTTGATTATGATACTATGTTGTTCCTTTTCAGATAAGACTTTGATATTATGTTGTTTTGTATTTCATGGATGATATAGTGACGTTCTAAATATCTGGTTGTGTTTGTGTGATGATATTGAGATGGACACGTACATGATATGGTTTATTAGCCTATGAGTTTTCATGTGACTATCATGTTGATATGATTGCTTATAATTTATCTTGCTTGTCAATGTCAGTGAAGAAGACAGTGTAGCATTACTCATTCATGAGTACCCTACTACGTTGTAATTCTTCTTCATGGTGTGTTTTCTGATATAAGTATATATGTTTTAACATTGATGTTTCGTGTAGATATAGGTACCAGGTATTGGATTCACCTGATTGACAGGTCTGAGCGTACCCTAATTCAATAAAATAAGGTTGTTATGGAGGTATTGACAGGTCCGTATTGAACCATCATTCTTTATCGAACGAGTATCTATTTGTTACCCCTCTTTGTTGTCCAATTTGTTTTGTTTTGTTGTGTTTGTTTATATTGTTTTGTGTTTTGGAATTTAATATTTAAGTTTAACAAATATCTATTAATATATTTATAAATACTTATGGTTATGTTTATGATTTTATTTATTCATTTAAATTAAATAAGTTATTGATTTTAAAAGTGAAAGTTATTTTCTTTGCAAAAGTATTTAATTAAATATAGATTGTAGATTTATTCGTGCAAACAAGATTTATGAGGAAATAGATATTTTTAAGAAAATTTATTTTCAACATGTTATGAATCTTTGATTTGCATCTAAAAATCTGATTTGATATTAAAAGGGTGAATTGAACTGTTTGATCTATTTTTTTGAATTGAACTATTTGAATTGAACTATTTTTTTTAGGGGTTGCAAATTTTCATTCATGGCAACACTCTGGAAGAATTTTCACGGCAACAGTTTCTAGAAAATTTTGCATGACAATTGTTTTGGTAAAAAATTATCTTAAGATTTCGTTTACAAGTATAATTGGAGCTAGAGTGATTTGAATTTCATCATCAAAGCCTAGTGAATTGATAGTCGAATTGACAAAAGTTTCAGAGATTCATCTCCAGCTAGTCATCAATCTTTAAATAGGTTTTCTTCTTTAGTTTTAATTCTTGTCCTAAATTTTTTAGAATTTAATGTTGAATTTTATTGTTCAATAAAGAAATTGTTTTGTTGGACCTGCATAAACAACAAAGAAACAAAATTAGAAGAGTATTTGGATATTAAAATAAGAAAGAATGAAAATATTCTATAAATATATTATTCTAGTTTTGAAATCATCTTTAATTTGGCTGTAAGATGATTGTATTAGCATGAATTCAAAATATTAAGAAAACATTTTCAAAAGTAGATTTAAACAAACTCCTAATTTGGACATTTAAATGGTTGTAGTTTAAATTTAGGCATCATGGTATTCATGGTTTATTGAGTTATGAATTTCAAGCTTTCTGAATAGAGAAGAGTTTTCATCTATCATTTAACATTACCCTATATCCAATTCCTTATCCATACTTTAACTGTATATCACTAAAATTATCACTATATATGGCACACTTAGGGCTATAGGGAGATTATATTATTAAATTGTTAGTTACTTCTCATTCTTGGGAACTTTTGTAATTAACATTACTAGGTGCGCATTAAGTATTCTGGTATTATCTTTGATTATCACCTGTAGGTAAATGCCATTTGGTTTTAATATAATTTGTCCATTAGAACTGTGTCCAGGCTCCTTAAAATCTCTATGTCATGGCCTTGATGTCGATTTTCTTATTTTGGTGAATATTTTTGTTTATTTACCATAAATTCCCTTGGCAAAGATTGTGTGTAGCTATAGCTAGAGATTAGAGAGTTTATCTAGTAAATATATCCTCGTACTGTTGTATTGCTTCTTTGTAGATGTCCTTTATCTATTAGACAGGAGAAACTTCATTTAAATGCTGAATCTTTTATTCTTTTCTTCATGTGTCCAATATTGTTTAGTTCGCATCTGTGTATACTTAACAATCTGCATGCCCTCTTCCTTCATCTGATATGCCGATGTTTATAGCTCTTAAATCTTAGAGTATATTTTATCCTTGCACCAGTTTGGTTGTATAGAAATGGTGAAAAAGATAATATTGATTTGGAATTTTACTTACGTGGATAACCCTGTTCATCTTTACCTTATAAAATACCTTTCTTGTGGAATCAACATTTTTTTATCTCTGACAATATATCCAATTATTTTTTGATTAATATACTGTTATTAGAACATTCAACTTTGCAAGCAATTGGAATGAATGTCTAGCATTAAACACAAATTATAATAAAATATTTTGTATAGGCGTGGGTATTGTATAGTTAAAGTGTAGTAATATGAAGATTTGTAGTTATTCTTAATAAATACCTATAATTAATCAAGTTGACATAAGTGCATGGTGCATGGTGTCCTGTCTACTTCTTAAAGTTATGTTATTTATTTGAAAACTACTACTTAACCTTAGTGTGACTTACCTTTGCATGTAATATCAGTGGTAGTATCCTTGCTTGGAAGGCATAGTTATATAACTATCAATTGGTTGATATTTTCAAAGTGCAAGTATTATTTAAATGGTGAATTGTACTTTTAGAATAATATAAAGGATTCTTAGTTCACCATTATGTATATCTTTATGTAAAAGGTGAATTGTATTGCTTAAAATAATTGGATTATAGATGTAAGGGTTTATACCATCTTTACTCTATAATAATATTACTAAATGTATTTTCTTAGATATTATAAGGAATATATTAATGTTATTAATTGTTAATTATGAATTTTTAATTCATGAAGATTGGAAAGTTGAAATTATTCGGTATGTTTATATAAAATGTTGATGATGTTTATTTACATTTCTTGAAAGGATTGGGAAGTAAAAGAAAGTATTGTTAAGTTTATTACAATTTAATCATATTGCTCTATTATAATGATTTTCACTAGGGGTTATAGCTTTGCACATTTTGTTGTTGTCTAAAGAGATATTTTAGACATTATGGTCTATCTCTAATGGAAGATGTAAACATTTGTGGTATGATCTTTATGCTTGGTAGCTACCTCTAGCTTTTTGATGTTGAGTCATGTTATAGAAAGAGTGGCTTGCAGTAGGGGCCGAAATCCTAAGAGATTGTATGGGTAACCTCTCATAGGTATGTAAATTCAGTGAAAACCTAACTAATGTATTAAGGGTTGGGTAGAACTAATCATTAACTCAGATAAAAGTTTTCCTCACCTACTTTCTTAATGCTTGTTTAGATTGTGAAAAGGCTGAGAAGGCCTAGAATGGCTAGTCATCGATCTTGTCTTTTTGAAAGATGAAGCGACTCGACATTAGTTTGCATAGGGGCTGAGAATTGGTAGAGACTACCAAGGTAACTATTGGAGAGGGCTGATAGTCTAGGAAGATTCACCAGGGTAACCTATCTCGATAGTGTGATGACACTCTTTGTCTATTCCATGATTTTGATCCTTGTGCTGAGTTATCTTTAGTTGTGTTTTGTCATTGGGAGTTTATATGTTATGATTTGTTACCGTCATGTTGTAATGTGTATGTAAGCCACGTAAATGTAATGTTTTGTATTCTTGTTTATGGACCTATCATTATATCCTAGCACGAGGGAGTGGACCTTTAGGTTCCACGTGGTTGGGAGGAAACCATGCTATACCTTCCTTGGATTTTCATGTAGTTGATGCTATGCTTATAGCTAGTTCTAGTTACTTCATTGTTCGTGATAGAGGTTACAGAACACATTTGTGGATATTGATATTAGTTGTGATGTGATCAATATCCTCTTTGCATATTTACCTCTTATATAAGAGTGTTCTCATTGTATCATCATTTGATGTATAAAGATTTATTGAAATCTTTCATAAGTAGTATGGACTTATGGATGTCTGAATTGTATAAAGTTTTGTAAACTAGATCATTTATGACTTTAAATATGCACTTATGTTTTATGATAGAATGAGTTGAATTTATTTGTTATGTTTATGTAACATCGTCTTGGAATCCTTATGGAAGTTGTGTATTTAAATCTCATTTAAAAAAAATTGTTTAGTTATTTTGTTCTTTACACTTTGTTTTAATGGAAACCAAGAAGGAGTGTTACAAATTGGTATTAGAGCCAAGTTCTAACACTGGGTGCTCTGGTTTTATGAGCCCATTAGGTTGTCTTAGATGTTACATTTGGTTGATGTGTTTTCCTATTTGTTTTGTTTGTCTTATAACAAAACTTGTCCTAGATTTTATGTAGGATCATTCCTAGGTGTCATGGTAGAGGTCATGGTTGAGGCCGTGGGCCAAACTGCCAAGTTACTCCCCCTCGGAGCCCTCATCAGAGCGAGCAAGTAGAACAATTGGGTCTGCAGTTGGAATATGGAAATGACAAACAAATTCTGGAATAGTCAGTGGTCGAGGGAGCACAGTTACGCCCTCTACTGGAAGAGGTCCTTTACTTGACTTGGACCTAGATAGGAAGTGGAATAGGAAGTGATTAGGGAACATGATATATCTCTAAGGAGAGTTGATGATACTTTGCAGCAGGATACCATTATTTCTGGTCATATGCGAGATTTGTTGAGGACATGCCCTCCTACATTTGATGGCTCTGGTGCTGGTTTAGAAGCCAAGACTTGGCTGATTGATTTGGGACGATGCTTTGCGATGCATCCTTATGGTAGCAACACTCGAGTTCATTGTGCCATAATGCATCTTAGAGGCTTTGCCTCTACTTGATGGCATTTGGAGGAGCATAAGCTCCATGTAGAGATTGGTGCAGTCTCATGGGATATGTTCCTAGAGAGATTCAAAGCATGTTTCTTGTCTGAGCATTGGAGGCAGCAACGTGAAGAGAAGTTTCATGATCTATGCTAGATGGCTATGTCCGTGGAGCAGTTTGAGTGTAGGTTTTATGAGCTCAAACAATATGTAGGGATTATGGACAATGAGGTGATGCTAGTGCAACATTTCATCAGGGGCTTAAACGCTTGTATTAGTGGTGGAGTTAGAGTCTTTGAGCCAAAGACTATGGAGGTTGTTGTGGAGAAGGCATGTATTGTGGAAGAGAATCTCACTATGGCATTAGGTGGACACACAAGAGTTCAGATAGGTAGTGCTCCCATTTCAGGTTTTGGTGAGCAAGATTAGTTATAGATAGGTGGTTCCTCCAGGAATCAACAGGCACCTGCTAAGGGTGGAAAACAACAATAGCATAATCAGAAAAATAATAAGAACTCATAGATTCAAGAAGGTAATAGTTCACAATCTATAAGGAATCGTAACTGGTGGCACAATAAGTGCAATCGACAGGATCAACCAGCTCAGAGTGCATAGTCTATAGTGAGTAGAGGTAGCTTTCAACAATCCAATGCACCTTCGAGTGGCAGAGGTTTTGGCAAAGGTATTGGTTGTTTCTCATGTGGTCAGGAGGGACATATTGCTAGGCAGTGTCCTATGTGAGGTACTTTGGGATTTGGACAGCAACTGACAGCTTCAAAGTTGACAGTTGGTGATGTAGGCCATTCACATACAATTTTTGCTGTGGTAAATAACAACCAAGTAGATCATCAAAACACTGTGGTTGAGTCTTCAGGTCAATTACATGGTACCAATGTTACTATTCTCTTTGATTCTGGAGCTACTAATTTTTTTATTTCACCTACTATTGTTGAGCGATGTGGACTTGTGGCCGTAAAGCAAGGCGATAGGTGGCAGGTGGAATTTTCTTTTGGGGCAAAGGTAGTAGTAGAATCCCTCATTCGCAATTATGGACTAAGGATTGGACGATTATCTAATTCAGTAGATCTTTGAGTCACATGTTTAGGTTCGTATGATATTGTTTTGGGAATGGATTGGTTAGAATCTCATCATGCAGTGATTAACTGTCGACAGAAGATAGTATGTTGTATTGATGATGTTGGTATAGAGGTTGAAATTTTTGGTGTCCAGAGACCCATCTCTTTGTGGATAATTTCTGATATGTAGTTGAAGAGATTCTTCGTCAGGGATGTCAGTTATTTGTGACAACAGTTAGTGACTTGGATTTAGGGGAGATTCAAGAGATATCACTTGATGATCACCCAATTTTTAGGTAATTCATAGATGTTTTTCCTAGTGATATTCCTGGTATGCCACTGAAGCATGACATAGATTTTAGAGTTGACCTAGTTCCTAGAGAAGAGCCCATCTCTCGAGCCCCATACATAATGACTACACAAGACCTGGAAGAGCTTTGTATTCAGTTGGAGGAACTCTTGGCAAAGGGTTTTATTTATCCAAGTGTTTCCCCTTGGGGAGCACCTGTCATCTTCGTGAAGAAGGACAGATCTCTCATATTGTGCATTGATTATCATCAATTGAATAAAGTGATGATTAACAATCGATATACTTTACCCAGAATTGATAATCTTTTTTATCAGATCAAGGGAGCAAATGTATTCTCTAAGATTGATTTGAAATCAGGTTACCATTAGTTGTGTATTATAGAAGCTGATATTCATAAAACAACATTCTAAACTTGATACAGACACTACAAGTTCACAGTAGTACCATTTGGGTTAACAAATGCACCATCAATTTTCATGAGTTTGATGAATGGTGTATTTCACACCTATCTTGATCATTTTTTCTCATGTTTCTTAATGATATTTTGATCTATTCGAGAAATATGCAGGAGCACGAAGAGCATTTGAGACAAGTACTGCAGTGTTTGAGGGAGAATCAATTGTATGCAAACTTGAAGAAATGTGAATTCTTCCAAACTGAGGTGAAATACCTTGCCCATATGATTTCTAGAAAGGGTATAGCTGTGGATCCTGCAAAGATTCAAGCTATCATTGATTAGCCCGTGCCTACTAATGTTGCAAAGGTTTGTAGTTTCATGGGCCTTACTGGATATTACAGACGGTTTGTTCAGGGGTTTTCTAGGATTGGACACCCCATTACTTCTCTTCAGAGGAAAGGGAAGAAATTTATTTGGATAGATCAATGTCAGTTTTCTTTTCAGATACTTAAGGATAAGCTAACTAGTGCACCTATCTTAGTAGTTCCTGATCCTACTAAGGATTTTTTTGTTTGCACTGATGCTTCTTTGGAGGGTTTAGGGGCTGTATTGATGCAGGATGGACGTGTGATCACTTATGAGTCTCGCAAACTCAAGGATCATGAACACAATTACCCCACTCATGATTTAGAGCTTGTTGTAGTTGTTCATGTTCTAGTTCATAGGAGACATTTCTTGTTAGGGCATCATTTTGAACTTCATTGTGATAACCGTAGTCTACAATATATATTCACATAGCCTAATTTGAATGCTAGGTAGAGACGGTGGATGGAGTTCTTATGTGAATATGATTTTGAGGTGAAATATGTTTAGGGAAAGGAGAATGTAGTGGCAGACGCTCTCAGTCAGTGAAGACATGAGATTTCGGTTGTGGCACTTGGAGTAGAGTTAAGCAGCCAAATTTTGGCAGCACTTCCTACTGATAGATTGTATCAGGAAGTGCAGATGGAGATTGAGTCAGGTAGACCCTTGGAGGGAAGATTTTTAGGATTTACTCTTGAGTTAGATGGCTTGTTGTGACAACTAGGTCGTATCTATGTACCACCTACAGAGGATCTTCACACATTAATTTTGATAGAGGTACATCGAACACCATACTCAGCTCATCTTGGTGTTAAGAAGATGCGTGTGGATCTTCGACAGTTGTACTTTTGGCCTGGTATGAAGCGTGACAATGCTGATTTTGTTTCGAGATGTCTTGAGTGCCAGAGAGTTAAGGCTAAGCATAAACATCCCACTAGTTTATTACAGCCACATCTCATTCTTGAGTGGAAGTGGGATATTATATCAGTTGATTTTATTGTTGGATTACCTATGTCATCACGTTGAAATGATGCCATCATGGTTACTGTTGATAGATTGACAAAGGTAGCTCATTTTTCTCAAGTTTGATCATCTTACAATGCTTCCTCTATGGCCAGAATATTCATGGAGGATATTGTTTGGTTGCATGGGATTCCTCGTAGAATCATTTCAGACAGGGATCCTATATTTACATCAACTTTATGGACATCATTACAACATGCCTTAGGTACATAGTTAAACTTTAGTTCAGCCTATCATCTTGATAATGATGGTTAGATAGAGAGAGTTAATCAAATTCTTGAAGATATGCTCAGAATGTATGTGATGGATCGACAATCACATTGGGAGGATTATTTATAGTTAGTGGAATTCTCCTATAATAATGGCTATCAAAGTTCCAATGGTATGCATCCTTTTCAGGCACTGTATTGATGTCCTTGTCATACACCATTGAGTTGGGATCAACTTGAGGATAGAGTTCTACTCATTCCTGACATGCTTCATGATATACAGCAGGAGGTCAATCGCATTAGAGAGCATTTGGTAGCGGCATGGGATAGACAAAAGAAGTATTATAATGCACATAGAGTAGATCGACAATTCTTAGTTGGCGATAGGGGTTTTCTTCGAGTTTGACCGTGCAAGAGCCCAATCCATTATGGAAAAGGCTCTAAGCTTGTACCTTGATTTGTTGGGCCATTTGAGATTCTTGAGAGGATTGGTCTTGTGGCATATCGACTTGCTTTACCACCCAGTTTCTCACGCATTCATGATGTTTTCCATGTATCAGTTCTTAGAACTTATCATCTTGACATTTCACATGTACTCGATTGGAATGCATTACAGGTAGAGGATGGGTAGCTAGCTTTGGAGCCCATGGGCATTCTTTAGCATTGGAGGCTCACCCTCAGGGGTCGAGATGTTGATTAGGTGAGGGTCCAATGGGATCATAGTGATGAGGCATCAGCTACTTGGGAGGATGCGACACACATGCATGAGCTTTATCCTTATTTATTTGCAGGCTTCCAGGAGTAAGCCTTATCTTAGGGGGGGAGGATGTAGTGTCCCTCTAGTTTTGACACTCTGTTTTAGTTGATTATGATACTATGTTGTTCCTTTTCAAATAATACTTTGATATTGTGTTGTTTTGTATTTCGTGGATGATACATTGACGTCCTAAATATATGGTTGTGTTCATGTGATAATACTGAGATGGACACATACATGATATGGTTTATTAGCTTATGAGTTTTCATGTGATTATCATGTAGATATGATTGCTTATGATTTATCTTGCTTGTCAGTGTTGGTGAAGAAGAAAGTGTAGCATTACTCATTTGTGAGTACCCTGCTACGCTGCAATTCTTCTTCACGGTGTGCTTTTTCATATAAGTATATATGTTTTAACATTGATATTTCCTGCAAATATAGGTACTAGGTATCGGCTCCACCTGCTTGATAGGTCTAAGCGTACCCTAATTCAATAAAATTTTGTTGTTCTATAGGTATTGATAGGCCCTTATTGAACCATCGTTCTATATCGAATGAGTATCTATTTGTTACCCCTCTTTGTTGTCCAGTTTGTTCTATTGTGTCATGTTTGTTTATATTGTTTTGTGTTTGGGAATTTAATATTTAAGTTTAACAAATATCTATTAATGTATTTATAAATGCTTATGGTTATGTTTGTGATTTAATTTACTCATTTAAATTAAATAAGTTATTGATTTTAAAAGTGAAAATTATTTTCTTTGCAAAAGTATTTAATTAAATATAAATTGTAGATTTATTTGTGCAAATAGGATTTATGAATATTTTAAAGAAAAGTTATTTTCAACATGTTATGAATCTTTGACTTGCAGTTGAAAATTTGATTTGGTATTAAAAGGGTGAGTTGAACTGTTTGATTTATTTAGAATGCATAATGAACAATCAGATAAGTTTTATAATTGAGAGTTAATAGACATGCATTAGGTTTTTTTTAGGGGTTGCAAATTTTCATTTATGGCAACACTCTGGAAGAATTTTCATGGCAGCAATTTCTAGAAAATTTTGCACAACAATTGTTTTGGTAAAACTTCTATCTTAAGATTTTATTTATAAATATAATTGGAGCTGGATTGATTTGAATTTCATCATTGAAGCTTGGTGAATTGATAGCGGAATTGACAGAAGTTTCAGATATTTATTTCCAGCCTGTCATCAATCTTTAAACAGGTTTTCTTCTTTAGTTTTAATTCTTGTGGTAATTTTTTTAGAATTTAATGTTGAATTTTATTGTTCAATAAAGAAATTGTTTTGCTGAACCTGTACAAACAACAAAGAAACAAAATTGGAAGAGTATTTGGATATTAAAATAGGAAAGAATAAAAATATTCTGTAAATATATTATTCTAGTTTTGAAATCGTTTTTAATTTGGCTGTAAAATGATTGTATTAGCATGAATTCAAAATTTTAAGAAAAGATTGAAGATTTTATTTTATTTTCAAAAGAAGATTTAAAAAAACTCCTGATTTGAACATTTAAATGGCTGTAGTTTAAATTCAGGCATCATGGTATTCATGGTTTATTGAGTTATGGATTTCAAACTTTCTGAATAGAGAAGAGTTTTCATCTATCATTTAACATTACCCTATATCCAATTCCTTATTCATACTTTAACTATATATCTCTAAAATTATCACTATATATGGCGCGCTTAGGGATATAGGGAGATTATATTATTAAATTGTTAGTTACTTCTCATTCCTGGGAACTTTTGTAATTAACTTTACTAGGTATGCATTAAGTATTCCGGTATTATCTTTGATTATCACCTGTAGGTAAATGCCATTTGGTTTTAATATAATCTGTCCATTAGAACTATGTGCAGCCTCCTTAAAATCTCTATATCATGGATTTGATGTCAATTTTCTTGTTTTGGTGAGAATATTTTTGTTTATTTACCATAAATTTCCTTGGCAGAGATTGTGCATAGTTGTAGCTAGATATTAGAGAGTTTATCCAATAAATATATCCTCATACTGTTGTATTGCTTCTTTGTAGATGTCCTTTATCTCTTAGACAAGAGAAACTTCATTGAAATTCCAAATCTTTTATTCTTTTCTTCATGCATCCAGTATTGTTTAGTTCACATCTGTGTATACTTAACAATCTGCATGACCTTTTCCTTCATTTGATATGTCGCTGTTTATAGCTCTTAAATCTTAGAGTTTATTTTATCCTTGCACCAGTGCGGTTTTAGAGAAATAGTGAAAAAAATAATAGTCATTTAGAATTTTACTTACTTGGATAACCCTATTCATCTTTACCTTATAAAATATGTTTCTTGTGGAATCAATGATGTTTTATCCTTGACAATATATCTAATTTTTTTTAGATTAATATACTATTATTAAAACATTCGACTTTGCAAGCAATTGGAATGAATGTATAGCATTAAACACAAATTATAATAAAATATTTTGTATAGGCGTGGGTATTGTATAGTTAAAGTGCAGTAATCTAAAGATTTCTAGTTATTGTTAGTAGATACCTATAATTAATACAAATTGACATAAGTGCATGGTGCATGGCATCCAGTCTACTTCTTAAAGTTATGTTATTTATTTGAAAACTACTACTTAACCTTAGTGTGAATTACCTTTGCATTTAATATCAATGGTAGTATCCTTGTTAGGAAGAAATAGTTATATAACTATCAATTGGTTGATATTTTCAAAGCGCAAGTATTATTTAAATGGTGAATTGTATTTTTAGAATAATATAAAGGATTCTTAATTCACCATTATGTATATATTTATGTAAAAGATGAATTGTATTGCTTAAAATAATTGCATTATAGATGTAAGGGTTTATACCATCTTTACTCTATAATAATATTAATAAATGTATTTTCTTAGATATTATAAGGAATATATTAATGTTAATAAATTGTTAATTATGAATTTTTAATTCATGAAGATTGGAAAGTTGAAATTATTGGGTATGTTTATATACAATTTTGATGATGTATATTTACATTTCTTCAAAGGCTTGGGAAGTAAACAAAAGTATTGTTAAGTTTATTACACTTTAATCATATTGCTCTATTACAATGATTTTCACTAGGGGTTATAGCTTTGCACATTTTGTTGTTGTCTAAAGAGACATTTTAGACATTATGGTTTGTCTCTAATGGAAGATGTAAAAATTTGTGGTATGATCTTTATGCTTGGTAGCTACCTCTAGCTTTTTGATGTTGAGTCATGTTATAGAAAGAGTGGCTTGTGGTAGGGGCCGAAATCCTAAGATATTGTCTAGGTAACCTATTGTAGGTATGTAAATTTAGTGAAAACCTAACTAATGTATTAGAGGTTGGGTAGAACTAAACATTAAATCAAATAAAATTTTTCCTTGCCTACTTTGTTAATGATCGTTTAGATTGAGAAAAGGCTGAGAAGGCCTAGAATGGCTAGTCATCCATCTCGTCTTCTTGAAAGATGAAGCGATTCCACGTTAGTCTGCATAGGGGTCGGGAATCAGTAGAGACAGCTAGGGTAACTCTTGGAGAGGACTGGTAGTCTAGGTAGGTTCACTAGGGTAACCTATCACGACAGTGTGATGACACTCTTTGTCTATTCCATGATTCTGATCCTTGTCTTGAGTTATCTTTAGTTGTGTTTTGTCACTGGGAGTTTATATGTTATGATATTTTACCATCATGTCATAATGTGTATGTAAGCCACGTGAATTTAATGTTCTATATTCTTGTTTTTGGACCTTTCATTATCTCCTAGCATGGAGGGAGTGGACCTTTGGGTTCCATGTGGTTTGGAGGAAACCATGCTATACCTTCCTTGGATTTTCATGCAGTTGATGCTATGCTTACAGTTGGTTCCAATTACTTCATTGTTCATGACAGAGGTTACTGAATGTATTCGTGGATATGGATGTCAATTGTTATGTGATCAATATCCTTTTTTGTATATTTACCTCTTGTATAAGAGTGTTCTCATTGTATCATTATTTTGATGTATATTTAAGATTAATTGAAATCTTTCATGAAGTAGTCTGGACTTATGGATGTCTGAAGTGTATAAAGTTTTGTAAACTAGATCTTTGATGACTTTAAATATGTACTTATGTTTTATGATAGAATGAGTTGAATTTATTTGTTATGTTTATGTAACATTGTCTTGGAATCCTTATGGCATTTGTTTAATTAAATCTCATTTAAAGAAATTATTGTTTGGTTATTTTGTTCTTTACACTTTGTTTTAATAGAAACCAAAGCGGGGCATTATAGTTGCACTGTTTGAAGTAGAGGAAATGTTCCCTTGGTCATATGGGGTCATTAGCACCTATTCTTTCCAGCCCATGAGGGCTTAATTTTTCTCTATAATTTTTCCCTCTTTAGCTTCTTTTAATATTTTTTTTTCTAGTCTTTGTAAATGCAAACTTTATTAGTGTTAAATTGCAAAAGTGAAAACTCTAAAGTGTTATTTTAACTTACTTATTTTTTCAAAAACTTTCAAATGTTGGTGATTTTGCACTAAATATGAAGTGCTATCTTTCACCTTCATTATTGTATGTAATGCATGAACTAAAATAAAAGTGCCAAACAAGGGGAAAATAAAATGTATTAAAAAGGGGGGTGTATTAGAGAGAGTTGCAATTAGCATACTCGAAAATTTATTTTCTCAAGTTCCTAAAAAAGTTGTAAACCTAATCAAGCATG
>VDFB02039835.1:0-29271 GCA_007258455.2 Sequoia sempervirens | reverse complement strand
CGTTGAAATGATGCCATCATGGTTACTGTTGATAGATTGACAAAGGTAGCTCATTTTTCTCAAGTTTGATCATCTTACAATGCTTCCTCTATGGCCAGAATATTCATGGAGGATATTGTTTGGTTGCATGGGATTCCTCGTAGAATCATTTCAGACAGGGATCCTATATTTACATCAACTTTATGGACATCATTACAACATGCCTTAGGTACATAGTTAAACTTTAGTTCAGCCTATCATCTTGATAATGATGGTTAGATAGAGAGAGTTAATCAAATTCTTGAAGATATGCTCAGAATGTATGTGATGGATCGACAATCACATTGGGAGGATTATTTATAGTTAGTGGAATTCTCCTATAATAATGGCTATCAAAGTTCCAATGGTATGCATCCTTTTCAGGCACTGTATTGATGTCCTTGTCATACACCATTGAGTTGGGATCAACTTGAGGATAGAGTTCTACTCATTCCTGACATGCTTCATGATATACAGCAGGAGGTCAATCGCATTAGAGAGCATTTGGTAGCGGCATGGGATAGACAAAAGAAGTATTATAATGCACATAGAGTAGATCGACAATTCTTAGTTGGCGATAGGGGTTTTCTTCGAGTTTGACCGTGCAAGAGCCCAATCCATTATGGAAAAGGCTCTAAGCTTGTACCTTGATTTGTTGGGCCATTTGAGATTCTTGAGAGGATTGGTCTTGTGGCATATCGACTTGCTTTACCACCCAGTTTCTCACGCATTCATGATGTTTTCCATGTATCAGTTCTTAGAACTTATCATCTTGACATTTCACATGTACTCGATTGGAATGCATTACAGGTAGAGGATGGGTAGCTAGCTTTGGAGCCCATGGGCATTCTTTAGCATTGGAGGCTCACCCTCAGGGGTCGAGATGTTGATTAGGTGAGGGTCCAATGGGATCATAGTGATGAGGCATCAGCTACTTGGGAGGATGCGACACACATGCATGAGCTTTATCCTTATTTATTTGCAGGCTTCCAGGAGTAAGCCTTATCTTAGGGGGGGAGGATGTAGTGTCCCTCTAGTTTTGACACTCTGTTTTAGTTGATTATGATACTATGTTGTTCCTTTTCAAATAATACTTTGATATTGTGTTGTTTTGTATTTCGTGGATGATACATTGACGTCCTAAATATATGGTTGTGTTCATGTGATAATACTGAGATGGACACATACATGATATGGTTTATTAGCTTATGAGTTTTCATGTGATTATCATGTAGATATGATTGCTTATGATTTATCTTGCTTGTCAGTGTTGGTGAAGAAGAAAGTGTAGCATTACTCATTTGTGAGTACCCTGCTACGCTGCAATTCTTCTTCACGGTGTGCTTTTTCATATAAGTATATATGTTTTAACATTGATATTTCCTGCAAATATAGGTACTAGGTATCGGCTCCACCTGCTTGATAGGTCTAAGCGTACCCTAATTCAATAAAATTTTGTTGTTCTATAGGTATTGATAGGCCCTTATTGAACCATCGTTCTATATCGAATGAGTATCTATTTGTTACCCCTCTTTGTTGTCCAGTTTGTTCTATTGTGTCATGTTTGTTTATATTGTTTTGTGTTTGGGAATTTAATATTTAAGTTTAACAAATATCTATTAATGTATTTATAAATGCTTATGGTTATGTTTGTGATTTAATTTACTCATTTAAATTAAATAAGTTATTGATTTTAAAAGTGAAAATTATTTTCTTTGCAAAAGTATTTAATTAAATATAAATTGTAGATTTATTTGTGCAAATAGGATTTATGAATATTTTAAAGAAAAGTTATTTTCAACATGTTATGAATCTTTGACTTGCAGTTGAAAATTTGATTTGGTATTAAAAGGGTGAGTTGAACTGTTTGATTTATTTAGAATGCATAATGAACAATCAGATAAGTTTTATAATTGAGAGTTAATAGACATGCATTAGGTTTTTTTTAGGGGTTGCAAATTTTCATTTATGGCAACACTCTGGAAGAATTTTCATGGCAGCAATTTCTAGAAAATTTTGCACAACAATTGTTTTGGTAAAACTTCTATCTTAAGATTTTATTTATAAATATAATTGGAGCTGGATTGATTTGAATTTCATCATTGAAGCTTGGTGAATTGATAGCGGAATTGACAGAAGTTTCAGATATTTATTTCCAGCCTGTCATCAATCTTTAAACAGGTTTTCTTCTTTAGTTTTAATTCTTGTGGTAATTTTTTTAGAATTTAATGTTGAATTTTATTGTTCAATAAAGAAATTGTTTTGCTGAACCTGTACAAACAACAAAGAAACAAAATTGGAAGAGTATTTGGATATTAAAATAGGAAAGAATAAAAATATTCTGTAAATATATTATTCTAGTTTTGAAATCGTTTTTAATTTGGCTGTAAAATGATTGTATTAGCATGAATTCAAAATTTTAAGAAAAGATTGAAGATTTTATTTTATTTTCAAAAGAAGATTTAAAAAAACTCCTGATTTGAACATTTAAATGGCTGTAGTTTAAATTCAGGCATCATGGTATTCATGGTTTATTGAGTTATGGATTTCAAACTTTCTGAATAGAGAAGAGTTTTCATCTATCATTTAACATTACCCTATATCCAATTCCTTATTCATACTTTAACTATATATCTCTAAAATTATCACTATATATGGCGCGCTTAGGGATATAGGGAGATTATATTATTAAATTGTTAGTTACTTCTCATTCCTGGGAACTTTTGTAATTAACTTTACTAGGTATGCATTAAGTATTCCGGTATTATCTTTGATTATCACCTGTAGGTAAATGCCATTTGGTTTTAATATAATCTGTCCATTAGAACTATGTGCAGCCTCCTTAAAATCTCTATATCATGGATTTGATGTCAATTTTCTTGTTTTGGTGAGAATATTTTTGTTTATTTACCATAAATTTCCTTGGCAGAGATTGTGCATAGTTGTAGCTAGATATTAGAGAGTTTATCCAATAAATATATCCTCATACTGTTGTATTGCTTCTTTGTAGATGTCCTTTATCTCTTAGACAAGAGAAACTTCATTGAAATTCCAAATCTTTTATTCTTTTCTTCATGCATCCAGTATTGTTTAGTTCACATCTGTGTATACTTAACAATCTGCATGACCTTTTCCTTCATTTGATATGTCGCTGTTTATAGCTCTTAAATCTTAGAGTTTATTTTATCCTTGCACCAGTGCGGTTTTAGAGAAATAGTGAAAAAAATAATAGTCATTTAGAATTTTACTTACTTGGATAACCCTATTCATCTTTACCTTATAAAATATGTTTCTTGTGGAATCAATGATGTTTTATCCTTGACAATATATCTAATTTTTTTTAGATTAATATACTATTATTAAAACATTCGACTTTGCAAGCAATTGGAATGAATGTATAGCATTAAACACAAATTATAATAAAATATTTTGTATAGGCGTGGGTATTGTATAGTTAAAGTGCAGTAATCTAAAGATTTCTAGTTATTGTTAGTAGATACCTATAATTAATACAAATTGACATAAGTGCATGGTGCATGGCATCCAGTCTACTTCTTAAAGTTATGTTATTTATTTGAAAACTACTACTTAACCTTAGTGTGAATTACCTTTGCATTTAATATCAATGGTAGTATCCTTGTTAGGAAGAAATAGTTATATAACTATCAATTGGTTGATATTTTCAAAGCGCAAGTATTATTTAAATGGTGAATTGTATTTTTAGAATAATATAAAGGATTCTTAATTCACCATTATGTATATATTTATGTAAAAGATGAATTGTATTGCTTAAAATAATTGCATTATAGATGTAAGGGTTTATACCATCTTTACTCTATAATAATATTAATAAATGTATTTTCTTAGATATTATAAGGAATATATTAATGTTAATAAATTGTTAATTATGAATTTTTAATTCATGAAGATTGGAAAGTTGAAATTATTGGGTATGTTTATATACAATTTTGATGATGTATATTTACATTTCTTCAAAGGCTTGGGAAGTAAACAAAAGTATTGTTAAGTTTATTACACTTTAATCATATTGCTCTATTACAATGATTTTCACTAGGGGTTATAGCTTTGCACATTTTGTTGTTGTCTAAAGAGACATTTTAGACATTATGGTTTGTCTCTAATGGAAGATGTAAAAATTTGTGGTATGATCTTTATGCTTGGTAGCTACCTCTAGCTTTTTGATGTTGAGTCATGTTATAGAAAGAGTGGCTTGTGGTAGGGGCCGAAATCCTAAGATATTGTCTAGGTAACCTATTGTAGGTATGTAAATTTAGTGAAAACCTAACTAATGTATTAGAGGTTGGGTAGAACTAAACATTAAATCAAATAAAATTTTTCCTTGCCTACTTTGTTAATGATCGTTTAGATTGAGAAAAGGCTGAGAAGGCCTAGAATGGCTAGTCATCCATCTCGTCTTCTTGAAAGATGAAGCGATTCCACGTTAGTCTGCATAGGGGTCGGGAATCAGTAGAGACAGCTAGGGTAACTCTTGGAGAGGACTGGTAGTCTAGGTAGGTTCACTAGGGTAACCTATCACGACAGTGTGATGACACTCTTTGTCTATTCCATGATTCTGATCCTTGTCTTGAGTTATCTTTAGTTGTGTTTTGTCACTGGGAGTTTATATGTTATGATATTTTACCATCATGTCATAATGTGTATGTAAGCCACGTGAATTTAATGTTCTATATTCTTGTTTTTGGACCTTTCATTATCTCCTAGCATGGAGGGAGTGGACCTTTGGGTTCCATGTGGTTTGGAGGAAACCATGCTATACCTTCCTTGGATTTTCATGCAGTTGATGCTATGCTTACAGTTGGTTCCAATTACTTCATTGTTCATGACAGAGGTTACTGAATGTATTCGTGGATATGGATGTCAATTGTTATGTGATCAATATCCTTTTTTGTATATTTACCTCTTGTATAAGAGTGTTCTCATTGTATCATTATTTTGATGTATATTTAAGATTAATTGAAATCTTTCATGAAGTAGTCTGGACTTATGGATGTCTGAAGTGTATAAAGTTTTGTAAACTAGATCTTTGATGACTTTAAATATGTACTTATGTTTTATGATAGAATGAGTTGAATTTATTTGTTATGTTTATGTAACATTGTCTTGGAATCCTTATGGCATTTGTTTAATTAAATCTCATTTAAAGAAATTATTGTTTGGTTATTTTGTTCTTTACACTTTGTTTTAATAGAAACCAAAGCGGGGCATTATAGTTGCACTGTTTGAAGTAGAGGAAATGTTCCCTTGGTCATATGGGGTCATTAGCACCTATTCTTTCCAGCCCATGAGGGCTTAATTTTTCTCTATAATTTTTCCCTCTTTAGCTTCTTTTAATATTTTTTTTTCTAGTCTTTGTAAATGCAAACTTTATTAGTGTTAAATTGCAAAAGTGAAAACTCTAAAGTGTTATTTTAACTTACTTATTTTTTCAAAAACTTTCAAATGTTGGTGATTTTGCACTAAATATGAAGTGCTATCTTTCACCTTCATTATTGTATGTAATGCATGAACTAAAATAAAAGTGCCAAACAAGGGGAAAATAAAATGTATTAAAAAGGGGGGTGTATTAGAGAGAGTTGCAATTAGCATACTCGAAAATTTATTTTCTCAAGTTCCTAAAAAAGTTGTAAACCTAATCAAGCATGGAGCCCAATCAAGTGATTAACCCTCTTACACCTTTTAACTATTGTGAGTGGAAGTTGCAAGTACAACTTACACTCAAGAGTAAAGGTTTGTATAGAGTTACAATGGGTACTGAAAAGGAACCAAATATTTTCAAGGACAAGGAAAAGTGGTTCAATAAGTGTGACCAATCCTTCGGATTCTTGTTTTTATGTCTTTCAAAATAACTTCTATTTCATGTGGAGGCATTGAAAACCCACATGAAGTATGGTCAACTCTTGGAAAGTTATTTGGAAAATTTGATGATATTAAAGGCCATGAGCTGTAAAATGAATTAATCAACTTAAGTCTAAGCAATTACCCAACATTACAAGAATATTTCACCAAATTTAAGTCACTTCACCAACAACTTAAGGAATGTCGAATTGAGAAGATAGATGATCAACTCATCTTGTCAACTCTTTATAAGGTGGGATCTTCTTGTTTTGTTTGTGTGTCAACATTCTACTTTACAAAAAGGGCTTTGGGTTATAATTGGTCTATGCCAAATATAGATGACTGTACTGCTGATTTGATCAAAGAATAATATAAACTCATCCAAATGGGGGCCATAGATCCTACAAGCCACATGCTTTAGTAGCAGAAAGTGTAAAATATGAAGGATTGATAAACAAAAATGAAGAAGGAAAAGATAAGGAAATAAAAGGGGGAAAATCACAGAAGGAGGAAAATACTAAGAAATATGTCAAGTGTTTCTTTTGCAAGAAGTTGGGGCATGATGCACTTGAATGTATGAGGAAACAAATAAACAATCTTACTCAAATCATCGAGGAAAGTAAGAATGTAAATTATGAATCTTAATCATCTACAAATGCTAAAAAGGAAAATGAAAAATTAAAAGGACATATTCTTTGAGTGATTGTAAGATCTATTGTATTACTTCTCTTGTTTTGTAAAATTTCTATTATTACTCTCTTTTTGGAGGATAGTTTTTTCCTATTGGTTTTTCTATCTTTCTCCACTTTATTTGAGAATTTGCATTGTAAATGAGTACCTTATCAGGCTTTGTTGTCGAGACTCAAATTTTCCATTTTTTTTATGCCCACCTAAGTTATGCTTAAGGGGGGGTGTTAGTGTATAGTTTTAATCATACACTTAGGCTTCATAAGCTTCTTAGTCATCTTTCTTAACCTTACACTTGTTCAAATGAGTTTTCAAGTTTTTTGAGGAGTTTTCATAGATATGTCACTTAATTTTGACACATCACACTATTTAGAGGGAAGCAATTCGCCACCAATCCACCTTTGAGGAGTCCTATCCTCATTTCATGGATAATGGTTGCTCATACCTTTCCTATTTATGTACAACTCTTTCACATAATTCACAAGTTAGTTCTGAGAAAATTTGTGTTTATTGTGCTTGATCAATCTTCTTTGTGATCGCTAGTTTCTACAAAAAATATTCAATTTATTAAAATAATATTACACTTCTAAAATTTATACATATTACAATCTTAGATACTACTATTAAACATATTTTAAATATATCTATGTAAAAGAGACTAAGAGATATCCATCTTAAAATACATGTCTATCTTAAATAAAAATCAATATAAATATCTTAAGATTAATATAATTTAGATAAATATATTTACTATATCTATTTTAATTTAAAATTAACTATTTTTTTATCATATTATAAATTAAAAATATAAAAATGAGAAAAAATATCAATTTAAGATATAAAATTTACCATTGAATAAGGCATGACATAAAATTTGATCAATGCAAGTTATAATATACTTGTTTACCCACTTGATTTTGAACTTGTAGCTTTCTAGATGTTTTAGGTTAAGGGGCAATCAATAAAAATGTGTTTGATTAATTGAAGGAATTTAAAATTGAAATTTAATATCCAAAATTGTAATTCTCTTAAATGCTTTTGATGTAACATAATATCAAAGACATAACAATACATGATGAATAATTTGAAACATAGCTAATGCACATGTAAAGAAAATTTAATGCAATTAATGATACATCATCTAATAGGTAGCTAAATTACTATTTTATAAAAGGCATGAATTAAATAGTTTGTTGTTTTGGCATTAGCAAAATTATATAGCTAAGATATGAACAAAAAATTATGGTATTTTAGTCCAATTTAGACACCAACTCATATTCTATATTTGAATTTTTGTTTACTGATATAAGGAATTCTATCTATTAATGTTATTAACAATATATTTTTATTGACCTCCCTATTTAGGTGTGGTTTATCAAGAAGGTTTGATAATAGTGGAACTTCAATTTTTTTTAAAGTATTATATTGATAATATAAAAAATAAAATATATTTATTGATAGGAAAGTAAAAAATACTGTTTAAAAAATATTTAAATATTATTAATTTGATAAATTGTTGTATATTTGAAGATAAAAATTAAAATATAAAAATATTTAGAATAATTTTTTTATTTTTATTTTTTTTTGTATTAATAATAGGCTAAGCATAGAAGAAAAACATTTACAATAGATTACAAGTCATGATATGAATGAAAATAGACTATTATGAACAACTGTAAAGAATGAAAAAGATACTAATCTAACCCCAAGAAACTACGCACAAGAGAGATATACATCAGAAAATATATAATAGCAGAAAATATACAACAAAGCATACAGTAAAATATGTAGCATATACAACAGAAAACATATTAGTTTAGTCCCCCATGGCTCCCCAATTTATTAGGGTGCTGACAGTATCAAGCTCCTCATTGGATAACCCTTCCTCAGTCTCTTCATTTGAAATGGTAAACAATAGAGGCTCTCTATTTTCCTGCCCCTTCTTCCCTTTATTAGCTTGCTCCTTGAACTCTTCTTTAAGGCCCTCCAGTGCCTAGATAAACACTGTCAGGTTGGGGTGCTTGTGTATGACTTCTTTTTGGTGACTACAAATAGATCTATCCTTGAGAAGCTTACAAAAATTTTCCTCAGAAATCTCCATGGTGGCTACAACCTGCAAAACAACATTGAGGAGTGTGAGTCTTTTATTTGACTCAGTAAGCAACCTATGAATTCCACTGTATCTTTCATCATTCCTTGCCTTCCAAATAACCCACATAATTTCAGTTGTAAGTAAGAACCAAAACAAGTGGAAGACTTTACTCATCTTTCTATCAAATCCCAAAAGAATATCTTTCCAATTAACTTTTCCATTTAAGTCTCAACTATCATTGTTGTTCCAGAATAGATTCTAGATTTCATTAGCATAGAAATAGTTAAAAAAAAAATGGTCCAAAATAGTTTCAGGTACCTTTCATATTTCACACACATCAATATCATTGATTTTCAACTTAAAAGGAATTTTTTGCAGTAAGACAAGCCATCTGAAGCAAATTTTCTTAGCATCTAAATTATCGTGCCACAAAAAACAAAAAACCTTTTTCCAAGCTTTATCTTCAATGTTAGTCCTCCAGATTTTGTTGAGATAGTCAGTGGGGGTTAAAGAATTAAGGATCTTCTTATAAATGGTTTTATTTTTTACATCATTCAATGATAGAGATCCTTTCCACAGGAGCTCAATAGGCTCATCCTTCCAATTTCCAATATGGGAGTTGTTAATCCAACCTTTACAAGCTTCTTTGATAACATAGTATGTCCTGATGCTAGAAGGAGGTAACCCATAATCTTCCCTTAGCTGATAGAAACCAATGAACCATCCTTGAAAATGCTATTGAAAGTCCTAATGCCCTCATGGTTCCATTGTTTTGCTGAACAACTCTGCAACAAGGCTAGGGGCTTCCCATGATGCTCAAGATTCCACCAAATATAACTTCAAGGGTGGATCAGGTTACAACTAGGATCAGATAAGAGAGGACAAGTGATTTTCCCCCTTATGGACTCCTAGGATTTCCAAATGCTCCTAAAAACCAGTGAATCTACAAGCAGTATTGGGTATTTGGTGATGAGAAGATCACTGAAAGGGAGACCCTTCTATGACTTGGCCAACTTAGGAACAACTTGTGAAATGTTGTTTCTAATAAGAAACTTCCAAGGTTCCTTTCCATCTAGGGCCTTGATAATCCATTTTGCAACAAGAGCTACACTGTACTTCTTTAGATATTTAAGGCCCAAACCACCATTAGCCTTTTCCAGACAACACCATTCCCATTTGATAGAGTGCAATTTTTTCTTACCTTTCCCATTAGACCAAAGAAATTTTCTGATTTTCTTTTGGACCTCATTGATTTGGTAACTATTGAAGTACCAAACTAAAGCAAAGTACATAGTGTAGGAAGACATAATTTTTTGGTAGATCTAAATCTTTCCCACAAGAGACAAGTAGTTCCTATTCCAACCATCAAATTTCTTATCAATTTTTGCTTTTAACCACTACCACATGTCCTTGAGATTGGGAGAGATAGAAAAGGGGATTCCCAAGAATCTAACCTACTTCTAGGGACCACCCCAATGGAGGTCAAGCTTTTGCAACAAGTTAGGAGCCTAGTATCAAGCCATCCTAAAAAAATGGATTTTTCCTTTGAGACCCTAGCCCCATAAGTAAGATAGAAAAGATCAAGCTTAGTCATTAAATTATTACGATTTTCCTCTTCCAGCTCCACAAATATAGAGGTGTCATCAGCAAATTGAATATTTAGAAGTTCACCATTGTCAAGTAATATCAATCCTTTCACCTTGGGGGACATACTATCCTCTGTTAGTAAGTAAAGGAGAGCATCAAAAGCAATTACAAACAGGGCAGGAGCAATTGGGCACCCCTTCCTGATTGATCTTTCCAACTAAATAACATCAAACCTAGTTCCATTCACCTCCACCAGGACATAAGCATCTTTCAAGAGAGTGCCAATAATTTTATAAAATTCCTGAGGAAACCCAAAGGCCTCCAAATCCATATTTATAAAAGACCATTCCACCCTGTCATAAGCCTTCTCAAAGTCCAAGAGAAGCATTGCAGCATTTTGTTCAGATCTTTTAGCCCAATGAAGAGCTTCCCATCTAGTTATCAGGTTTTCAAGGATATATCTTCCCTTGATGAACCCTATTTGAGTAGAGCTTATGAATTCAGGGAGGATGTTGGTAAGCCTTAAGGCTAAGACTTTTGCCAGAATTTTGTAAGAAACATTCAACAATGTAATGGGTCTCTAGTTTTTAATCAGGGTTTTATCCCCCTCTTTTGGTAGTAGTTTAATAAGGCCTTGGTTGATACACATTCCCAATGACCCTTTTTTAAAGGCATCCATATAGACTTGGTGGAGGTCCTCACAAACCCAATCAATGAAAACCTTGTAAAACTCAACAGGAAGCCCATCAACCCCAGGAGACTTGTCATTACTCATTGAGAGGATGACTCTTTTGATTTCCTCTTTGGATAAGGGAGTGGTGAGCCGGGCACTATCCTCATTCAAAAAAATTCTAGGTATTAGCCTCTTGATTTTGTTCCTTGCTTCTTGACAACCTTCCCCACTATCCTCAGACCTAAAAAGGTCCTTGTAGAAAAGTGTGAATTGATGCAAAATGTCCTCCTGATTCGACAGGGTCACACCATTATGAGAAATCTTATCAATTTGTTCCTTTAAGCCTTTCTCTTTTATGTATCTAAAAAAGAACTTTGACCCTTTATCCCCATTGTTCAACCAATTGAGCTTAGCTCTAACCTTCAACCCTTGAATTTTATCGGCCTACAAACCTCTCAGAGAGGATTTTCTTTTGTTGAGCTCCTCATAGAGTTGCTCATCTGTAGGGTTCTCCTAAATCTTTGTTTCAACAACTAGGAGCTCATCTTGAAGGTGGTTCTCGTCTCTCCTCTGATCCATTGATTTCTTCTTGCCAATAGTTTGAAAGATACATTTTCAGGAATTCACATTGTTGTTCCATCTCTCAATGGGATCAACATCCTTAAGCGTCCATCTATTAATACCCCTAAGGGTATTCACAACATCAAGGAAATCTTGGTCCCTCAGTAACTTGGTGTTAAGGATGATTTTTTCCCTTCTCATGCGGTGAATCTTGGCTCCATTATTTATGGCTATCTTAGCCTTGATTGGGTGGTGATCCAATAAGGTGTAAGGATAGACCATTAATTTGCTACCATCCCTGTTCTGCTCAAAACTATAGAGTTCTCTATTAGCATAAAACCTATCTAGCCTGCCATAGATTCTTTTGTCACCTTTTTGGGCATTACACCAAGAGAACCACACACATTTCTCTCTTGTTTCATCCCTTCAAGAGGGTCAAGGATGTTAAGCTTTTTTTTCATTCTAAACCAATGATAATTCTCATTACCTTTCCATTCCATACTAATGCCACCATTTTTGTCTTCCCCATTCTCAATCAGGTTGAATTCCCCTCCCATATTCTAGGGGACCTCAAGGAGCCCAATTAGCCACTTCCATAATTCACACCTCCCAAGGTAATAATTGGGTCCGTAGATTGAGAAAATGCCAAATTTGGCATCACCCCTTTCAAAAGTGGCCCACACAACTCTGTTACAGGGAGATACACTGAGTTGGTACGAAATGGCTTCCATTTACTAGCCATTAGGATGGAAACACCCCCTACCCTTCTCATTGCTCGAGGTCAAAGCCAAAGAATTCCCCCAGATGAACTTTAGGTTAGTCTCAAGAATAAAGCCTACATCCTTGATTTCTTGCAGAAACACAAAATCCTTACTGTGATCTGGATTGAGAAATATTCTAACCACATATTTCCTATCAGGGGATTCAAGTCCCATGACATTCCAAGAAGTGCAGTTAACTATCATTGATCATTTTAGGTGAAGACTCTTTAGCATTCTTGAACATTTCAAATTATTTGGTTACATTATTTTCTTTCTCCAATCTCTTAGGGGAGGGAACAACCAATACTATACTAGTTTTCATCCTCTTCCCCTTGCTAATTCCTATAGCATTTTTGTAGATTATGAGGGTACTACCTTTTTTTCTTCCTCTTTTCTTAAAGGTTCTTTAGAAGGAGTGGGTCTAGGATCCCCCACAAGGTCTTTTGAGGTATTTTGGACCTCCTCACTATTTGTATCACCAACTTCCCCAAATGGGGAAGAGTCCTCAACAACTAACAAGTTGTCCCCCTTACAAAACTCAGTGGGGAGGCCTAGCTTACTTCCAGTGGTATCCTCACCATCAGGAAGCCTAATAAGGCCTATAGGTTCACTAGTCTAAAGAGGATTTGGAGACATAGCTTTTGGAGCCCCAACCTTGTCTACAACCCACTTCTTGACCATGCCATTGAAAGAATCAAGAGTTCCCTCAATCAGTGTGTCACTAGATCCACCATAGTTTTATGTGATGGTCACTTCACCCCCACCCAGGGTAGAGGAAGTTACATTGCTCTCAAAGTTCACCATTTTAATGTCAGATCTTGAAGGATTCTTACAAGAATTGTCAGTTTTAAATGTAGAGATTAATTTTTTGACCATGGAGGGGCTTTCATTTTCTTTCTTATTATCACAGTCTTGAATGCTAGTTATCACAGTTTCTTCATCAACCATCACACCATTCACATAGGTTTTATTGACTTCTATTTTTTTCTGATCATTTTCTTTTAGTTTTCCTCCTTTTTGCATGATGTTTTCTAAGGCTAATTGTTGAGATTTATTCTTTACAACAACTATAAGAGTGTTAGAAAGAGAGCTAGAGAAAGGGACTAATGGCGGTGAGGGCAGAACCAGGCTAGCAACAATCAAGATGGCTGAATGAGGGGAGGTCGAAACCACTAGTTGGAAACCAGATTGAGTGGCAAGAGAAAAGCGGGGAGCATAATGCGCAGAGAGGGTGACACCAAAAGGGAAGGGGGACTGAAGAGATGAGCTCAAGGGGAAGAGATCACCAGGAGGAACCTCTAGAATGTCAGGAGGCATAGAACAAACAATTGAGGCAGCCTCCACCTCAGTCATTGAGGCCACTTTCTCAAAACACTCGGGTGGTGAGGTGTTAGAGTTCCCACCAGGACCCTGAATGAAAGGATAGTTTTTCCTCAAATGCCCCTCTTTCATATAGAGATAGAAAGCACCTAAGCCACCAAGCACTTTGAGAGGGCATATGTGGATGGCGCCATCAATTTTAAGCCCAATATTACCTGGTAACTCCACCCCCAGGTTGAGAGAGGCAAGAAACCTCACATTTAGGTCTAGCAATGTGACCCTAGGCCTATCTACCTTAATCACATTTCCAAATGGCTCAAAAATTTGCGGGACAAAGAGCCACAGATCTTGAGGGATGTTTTTAATTAATAGCCACCTAGGGCTTGATAGGGAAAGGATTTCATCATAATTGGCTCCCAAGGTCCAGGATAGAACCCTAAAGATAGAATTTCCAATGCTCCAGTAGGGCTTCTTCAAGACTTTTGCTTGCATGTCATGCGTTTTAAAGTAAACTAAAAACAAACCTTTTGGTATCATTCTACACAAGGAAATTTGGACATTCAATTTTTTATTCCACACTAAGTTAAACCAGTTATGAAAGTATTTTCTTGCGGGCAGATTATCCAGGTTAATGGCAACCATGAAAACCAAAACCTCTGATAACCTACCCCTTTCTTTAAGAATAGATTCAAGGATATCTACATTAAGAGCAATCACAGTGGTATTAGGAGGAAGCCTGTCTTGCAGTTCTCTGTTGATACCAAAAGCCTCTACTTCACCTATCAAGTCAAAGAATTTTTTTGCATTATGTAGAAAAATGGAATGATCACTTGCAACAACATCATGAAATTATTTGGGATGGTTAATATCACTAACTACCTCTTCACCCCTCGTAGAGTCTCCATGGGGCTTGAGGGGGGCCGTGCCCCCATCCATTACACTTTACACAATAGAAGGCCTTTCATGCCAGAAAGATACAGGAAAATGGAACACAAAACCACAGAGATTCGAACACACAACCATAACACACACACTAGGAAGGAAAAGAAAGTGGATAGATATGGAGGAGAATGGAGGGGTCTTACCTTCTTGGGGGAGGGCCAAGCCTTCCCCACCCCCACGCCACTGAACCCCCAAACTAGGCCATCAAACCAGAACCCTAGTAGAGCCTCTTCCTCACCATCTTTAGTTTCCTAGTGTGTTGAACCAATAGTTCCTTTTCAAAGTTCTTTCATTTTGTAAAATTTCCGCTATTTCCTGAGATTACACGGTTTTTCAGAGGGGGATCCATAAAAATAATATTTCAATTTTAACTTAATATTTTTTTATAAAAAATTATACTTCAACTTGTTAATTTGATTCCAACATTTTTAATGTGTGCTAAAATAATACTCCAAATTCAATTTTCATACATTTAATTTCATATATTATTAAAAAATTATATAATCCAGAACATATAAGCATATTTATTAAGATTTAAAAAAAAAAATTACTATTTTCAAAAAAGGTTCTTAATATGTTTCTAATTTATAATGAATATTTAAGATGAATGTTTTGAGGTTTTTTATGTTCTTTATTTAGAAATTTCCAATGGTTTTTATTCAATATTTTTTATATTTGATTATGTAGATTTTTATTATGAATATTTTGCATCAAACTCTATGATCCATCATCTGGGTATGAAAGAAAAAAAAAGATATTTTTTATTACTAAAGTGTAGAAAAATGTATCCCTTTAAATTTTCACACTATGTTTGGGCCCTCCTAATTAAAATTGACTTCATTATGCCTTAATAAGATACAAGCCTAATAAATTATATTTTTTGAAAGGGAAACCAAACAATAATTAATGCCAACAATAGCACTTTACCTTGAGCAATGTGTGTTCTAAGAATAACGATTTGGGGCCCATTCTCCCATGGGAAAATGGGTCCTCCCTAGACCTTTAAACCTAAATTTAAAATATGTTTTTGGTGGTATTTTAAGGTCCCCAAATCCATATTTGAATGTCGTCTTGTTTTATTTGAATATGAGGAAATTAAGGATACATAATAATCAAGAGAATTCAAGAGAAGATATATCTGTGATTTATTCCTACAATCAAGATCCAATCATTATGTCAACTTCTTCTTGCATCATGCATCTTTTTGGAGCTAATATTATGATGTAGGTCTCAAGATTCAATTCAAGCATTCAAAGCATTATGTCAAGCATCAAGATCCACATCCATTGAATCAATCTCATGTAAGTTGCATATCTCCATTCAAATATTTATCCAAGTGTTTGTTGAGTGGTAATGTAGCATTGTTCATTCATCATTCCTTTCATTCTTTCATTATTTCAATTCAAGGTTTAATTACCCAAATGGGGTTTGACCAAGGAAAACCCCCCATTCACCAAAAAAAACATTTTTTCCCTCTTGTGTTTATATTGCAAATCTTAGGTTGAAGAAGGATTAAATTCAAATCTCTTGAAGAGAAAGATTGGAAAAGTTGTCAATGTTGTAAAATTTGTCAAAGTTGTCAAATAATAGAATCTCACCTATAGATATGATTTTTGAATTTTTGAAATTGAAACCTGGACAAATTAGAAGCTATAGATCAGTATCAAAGGCTCCCAAAAGTTGATTGAAAACCCTAACAAAAGACTCATTTACCCATAGGCGAATTAGTCCCTAACAACTTCCTTAAAGTAACTTTTGGTGACTAGTACAAATGCCTCTGCCCTTCTCATATTTGTAATTTTTCTTTTGTTTCTATTATTATTGAGCTTTAAATTGTTGTTTCAAGTTTGAATTGGAATAATTAGGTTGATTTTCTATTTTTAGTTTTTCTCCCAAAAGTGTTGTTTGAACTTTACCCCCATCCTCAAGCATAAGGAAATATGAAGATTCTCACATTGAATGGATTCCCCTAAGGGTTGTTAGTCAATTATTTTTAGGGATCTCATTAACTAATGAAGATAGGAAGATATTTCCATCATAACCCTATTATTCTTTATTCCATATTTGGTGAACCCCTATTTTTTATGTTTCATTTTGGTGAACCTGACTTTGTACAACAAAATTCTAAAAATCAGAGTCCATTTAAACCCTAGGTCTAGGATTTGCATTACTTTGTATTGTATTGCATTGGTTTGCATCTTATTTTGATTTATTAACATGAATTAATTTGCATATCATTTAGGGTTTTAGGATTGCATTCTTTAAAATCTAAAAAAAAAAAAAAAAATCATCATTTTTGCAATGTGTTTTCATAACATTGCATGCTCAATTTAACTTAAATAAAAAAAATGAATCAAAATTGCATTTCAAATTAGGTATTTTTTCTTCTCATCTAGCATCATTTTACATTTGCATTTAGATCTTATTTACTAGAAATTTGAAACTGTAACCACCTGTTTGAAACCAAAATTTGAAAAATATAAGTATCAACTAAGAACTTTGTAATTTGATTTTTCAAAACCCTTAAGTGAGACCCATTTTCCCATGGGTGAATGAGTTGCAAATTAGGGCTCTTTTAAATTTTTTGGGCATTAAAAACTCTCAGTTTGAATTTTGAGTTTTTTTATGTTCATATTTCTATTTTAGTTTCCATAATTTCTATTTTCTAAAATTATTTACATTAAGGTTAATTAGTTAAATTCACGAGCATTTCAAAATAAAAATTGGAAGTTTAAAAGACATCATATTCAGGTTTTTGCATAGCATAATCATAAAGTTATCTTGTTTAAAATATGGAAATTTCCTTTTACATAATTACATTGCACTTTATATTCTAGGGTGTTGGATTGCATTTTTACCTATTCTTTATTTTGGGTGCACCTTGGGTTTGTGAAACTTGTATGAGCTTCACAATTTGGTGTCCTATTTCCAATAATATAGTGAGATGTAGTTTGAGACTCCTATCATCCTATGATACAACATTAGTCTTGGATCTTGGGTTTTCCAACTCTTTCACTCATAGTGTTGACACTAGTCAACCCACTATGGACCATACCCTTGACACTTCCTTTCCAGTGACCCCCTTACCAAAAAAAAATGTTACTAATGTTGAATCAATGGTTGCTAATGTCCCTCAAGAGAACCTAAGAAAAATGGATGAATAATTAGATAAATTACAAAAATTTCTAAGTTCGAAACATATTGCAAGTACTATGCTTCCTATCATAGATAACATGAGGAGAATGGTTGAAAATGAACAAGGAATAGAAGCTGTGTGTAGCCTATCCAATATCATTAATCAACATGTCCCTAAAATGACCAATTGCACTCAAAATTTGGGGTATACTCAAAGTCAACATGGAAATTCAATTCCTCCTTCCACAACCATGACATCTATTTTGACATACAATAATCCAATTGCTATTACAACCATACAACCTACTAGCAATGTCAATACTTGCTTAGGTATTTCCACTAGGAATCCCTTTAGCTTTTTGCATTCAAATCTCATATCTCCTAATCCATATCCCCTCACAAACTTACAAGTCACTTGCCCTCTGAATACATATACACCTCCCTCTCACAACACTAACAATGATACTATCCTTAACCAAATATTGCAAAAAATTTCATCCCCCAATAATAAATTTCTACATTGAATAAAAATAAAAATGGATAACCTCAACAACCCGAGACCTCATGAGTCTTTGGGAAGGTAGTAGAATTTCAAAGCCACATGATGAAACCCTCTGTGAGATTGCTACACCCTTAATATGAAGTGTACATCGGGTTATGAATAATCAGCTTATGTCTATCTTAACTCTGTATTAAGTCATATTATCATTAGTATATTTTTATTTAGTTTTTTTAGGTCAGCATAATTCTTATATAGGTGTGTCTAAGTCGGCCTAGGTGATATCCTTGGCATAAATAGGTATATATAGGAGGTTGTGAGTCTTATTTCATCATCAGGTTGTGAAGTGTGTTCTCATTAGAGATATTTGGAGGCTTTCCCCCTCGAAGTTGCTTGTTATTATTAGTTATTATCAATTATTTTTAGCATAATTCATATAATATTCTTCTATTGTGCAAGTTATTTCATAACAAGTGGTATCATAGTATGATCTTGGCACCGTAGAGGCAAGTTTTTTCTCAATTTTGGAGGCGATTTTGGGAAGAGCATATCTTTCAGATTTTGGCAATTTTTTTTTCCTAATTTTTAAAGGGTTTTTGAATAACATATTTAAGAAGCTACAATCCATATTTTAAAAGAATTGGAGTAGAATTAAGCGAATTATTGCAGAATTAAGGTTTCTACACTATTTTTTTGGAATCTCCAGATCTCGCACATCTTGTTGAATTGGCATCTAATTTTTATTGGGTTTTTGAAGAAATACTAAAGGAGATTACAGTAAAAAATTTAGAGAATTTAAGTTTCATTTGTGTGATTTATTTCAACATTAGTGGTTTCCATCATGACAAGGCCTGCAACAAGGGGTAAAATGAATGTTGTCACTTCGGGAAAGACTCCTGATAAGGTTGGGGAAAAATCAAGGATATTACTCCTAATGAGGAAATAAATAAGGTAAAGGAAGACATTTCCTCAAATAAGATGGATATGTGTGACCTAATAAACATGTTAAGCACTTACATGGTTGAACCAAGAAAAGAGTTCTCAAGCGCCCAAGGTGAAAATTCTAGGTTAGCTACCATTGAGACAAGCTTTAGTACTCCTATGGGATCTAGGAATTTATTTCCAAAGGTGGATATGTGCAAGTTCAATGGTAAGGATCCTCTCACATGGATAAATAAAATGGAGAATTTCTTTGAAGTACACCAAATCCCAAATGGACAAAAGGTCACGATGGCTTCCCTATATCTAGAACCAGATCAATTAATTTGGTATCGTTGGCTTTGCACTCATCGAAGGAAAAAGGAGCTCACAGTCTCATGGTCAATTTTTATAGAGGAACTCCAAGCACAATATAGCAATAGCGTCACATACAACTTCTTTAGCCAGCTAGCTAAACTTCAACAAATAGGATCAGTTAAGGATTATATTCAGCAATTCCAAAATCTATCCTTAAGAGTGGAGACAATGATGACGAAAAACTTGAATGAATTATTCTTGGATGGTCTCAAGGATCACATTCAACATGAGGTACACATGTTTAGCCCTAGTTCCATAAATGAGTCTTTTATCTTGGCATGTAGGGTAGAGGAGAAGTACTTGATTCCTAAGAAGCAAGAGGCTAATGTGACAAGAGAGAAAGGATATTCAACACAACCTACTAAGTTGACTCCACAAAAAATTGAGGAGAAAATAGAAAAAGGGTTGTGTTTCAATTGTGATAACAAATATAGTGGAGGAAATAAATGTGGTGAAAAGAAATTTTTCTATATTGAAGGTCCCAATGAGGAAGAAGAGGAGGAACCCATACTAGAGGATGAAAGGGAGTCAAATGAGGAATCACATGATTCTCAACCAATCATTTCTTGTCATGCACTCTTAGGTTTCAGTGCTCCACAAACTCTCAAGGTGGTGGGGTTCCTAAAGAAGTAGAAGGTAACAGTGTTGATCGACTCAGGTAGCACTCATAATTTTATCAACAAAAAGTTAGCTACTCATCTAAATTGTTTCATATATCTAGCTCCAGAGTTTGAGGTTTTGTTTGCAGATGGCGGTACAGTTAGTTGTTCAGGGAAGTGTCATAGCATTAAATTATCCATGGGAGATTATCAACTTCATACCCCAATGTATGCAATATCCATGGGTGCAGTAGATATTGTTTTGGGAGTACAATGGATTACTACATTAGGAACGATTGATATGAACTTCCAAGAACTATTCATGAGATTTCAATAAGAAGGAAGGCTAGTAGAGCTAAGGGGGTTGAAGGAAAAAGCCCCCCAAATGGTAAGCTCTCATCAAATGAAAAATTTTCTTAAGAAAGGAGTGGATGGATTTGTGGCCCAACTATGTTCATTAGAAGTCTCTCAATCTGATGCTTCTGCCCATCTAAATTTGCAAGCTATAATTGATCGTGATTCAGTTGTTATTGGAGATATGCCTAAAGGAATTCCTCCTAAGAGGGATCATGATCATGCCATACAGTTAGTCCCATGGAGTCAACCACCGAACATCAGACCTTATAGGTATCCACACATACAAAAGAGTGAGATAGAAAAAAATGTTGAAGAGATGCTAGAGGCAGGAATCATCAAGCATAGCCAAAGTGCTTACTCCTCGCCTATGGTGATGGTACATAAGAAGGATGATACTTGGCGCATGTGTCCAGATTATAGAGTGCTCAACATGTACACCATTAAAGATAAGTTTCCAATTCCATTCATTGATGATTTGCTAGATGAATTGAATGGAGCTATGTATTTTACCAAGTTAGATCTTAGATCTGGTTATCACCAAATTTGGATTAAGGAGGAAGATATTTATAAGACAACATTTCAAACTCATGAGGGTCATTATGAATATTTGGTGATGCCATTTGGTCTTACCAATGCACCATCTGCATCCAAAGTTTGATGAATTCCATTTTTAAGAAGTTCTTGAGAAATTTTGTGTTAGTATTCTTTGATGATATATTGATTTATAGCAAGACTTGGGAAGAAAACTTGCAACATGTGGACCAAGCATTACAAATACTTGAAGATCATAAACTCTATGCTAAGCCATCCAAGTGTGCTTTTGGTCTTACAAAGGTGGAGTATTTGGGACATATAGTTTCTCATGAAGGAGTAAAGGTGGACCCGAACAAAATTAAGGCTATCATGGAATGGCCTATTCCAAAAACCATTAAGAAACTGAGAG
Source organism: Sequoia sempervirens (assembly GCA_007258455.2). Classification (NCBI taxonomy): domain Eukaryota; kingdom Viridiplantae; phylum Streptophyta; class Pinopsida; order Cupressales; family Cupressaceae; genus Sequoia; species Sequoia sempervirens. Next base: position 7,924 of record VDFB02039835.1, on the reverse strand, counting down.
GTTTCTTGGGATTGACAGGGTACTATAGAAGATTTGTGAAGAATTATGGTGGTATAGCAGCACCTCTCACCACTCTATTGAAGAAGGATTCTTTCCATTGGAACGAGTCTACCAATATAGCATTTGATAGATTGAAGGAGGCTATGTGTTCAACTCTAGTGCTTGCAACTCCCGACTTCACCAAGGAATTCATTGTGGAATGTGATGCTTCTGGAAATGGGATAGGAGTAGTACTCATGCAAGAAGGTTGACCAATTTCTTTTGAGATTCATCAATTAAAAGGTAAGAATCAACTAAAACCTATTTATGAGAAGGAAATGCTAGCAATCTTCCATGCATTGAAACAATGACAACCTTATCTACTGGGTAGACATTTCAAGGTTAAGACAGATCATGATAGCCTAAAATATTTTTTGGAACAAAGACTATCTTCTGAAGAGCAACAAAAATGGGTCACTAAGATGTTAGGATATGACTTTGAGATTGTATATAAGAAAGGGAAAGAAAATGTTGTTGCAGATGCAATTTCAAGGATGATAAAGATGAAGCCTTATTGTGTGCCCTCTCAATATTACAAGAAAATTTGGTGGAGGAAGCCAAAGCAAAGTGGAAAAATGATGTTGCGACAAGTAATCTCATCGAATAATTAAAAAGTGATCCTAGTAGTTCAGATAAGTTTTGTTGGAAGGGAGATACTCTTTGGTATAAAGAGTGTGTGTATCTCTGCAAGAATTCCAACCTTAAACACAAGATTCTCACAAAGTTACATGAGTCTCCAGTGGGTGGTCATTCATGATTTTTGAAGACATATCATCGAGTCAAGCAAGATTTTTTTTTGGAAGGGCTAAAGGGTGATGTTCAAAAATTTGTGGCTGAATGTTTGGTGTGTCAAAGGCTCAAAGGGGAGACAATTAAGACACCAGGTCTCTTGCAACCCTTATCTATTCCTAGCCAGCGTTGGAAAGAGGTATCCATGGACTTCATCACAGGGCTTCCAAAATCTAAAGGTCACAATTTCATCCTTGTGGTAGTTGATCGGCTCACTAAATGTGCACATTTCATTGCATTAGCACATCCTTTTACAAGTGCAGTGGAAAAATATTTTTTGGAGAATATCCAAAAGCTACATGGTACGCCTAAAGTTATTGTTAGTGATCGTGATCCTATCTTCACTAGTCACTTTTGGAAAGATTTATTCTCATGGTTGGGTACTCAATTGGCTCATAGCTCTTCATACCACCCTCAATTAGATGGGAAAACATAGGTTGTTAATAAGTGTTTGGAAGGATATCTACGTTGTTTCACTTCAGAGAAATAGTCTCAGTGGGTAGATTGGCTACCACTTGTAGAATGGTGGTCTAACACTTCTTTTCATAGCTCATCCAAAATGTCTCCATTTTTGGAACTTTATGGATATCATCCTCCTTCCATCACATCATCAATAAAGGTGTCCCCAAGAGTTTAGGTAGTAGAAGACCACTTGCTTCAACAACAACAAGTACTTTCAGGACTCAAGGATAATTTAGCCATGGCACAAAATTGAATGAAACAATAGGCTAACCAACATCGTAGTGAAAGAAGTTTTGAAGTTGGGGATTGGGTCTTCTTGAGATTGCAGCCTTATAAGAAAATCTCACTAAAGCAACAAAGAAAGAATAATAAGTTGTCTCCAAAGTATTATGGTCCATACCAAATCATGCAAAAGATTGTTAGTGTTGCCTACAGGCTTGAGTTGCCACCAACAACAAAGATACATCCAATTTTTCATGTTTCTTGTTTGAGGAAGGTCATTGGGCATAATATTCCCACCCAGAGAACACTACTTGAGCTCGATGAAGAAGGAAGAATCATTTTGGAACCAGAGTCCATTCATCAAACACACACAAAGAAGTTGAGGAATAGAACTATCACTGAGTATCTCATCCAATGGAAGAATTTACCAGCTGAAGATGCCACATGGGAGCATGAGGAGTTCATTCAAAAGTATCCAAACTTGATTAGCATTGAGGATGATGCTTCTTTGAAGAAGGGGGCATGCTATGCCTTTAATATGAAGTGTACATCGGGTTATGAATAGTTGGCTTGTGGCTATCTTAACTCTTTATTAAGTCATATTATCATTAGTATATTGTTATTTAGTTGTTTAGGTCGGCCTAAGTCTTATATAGGTGTTTCTAAGTCAGCCTAGGTGATATCCTTGGCATAAATAGGTATATATAGAAAATTGTGAGTCTTATTTCATCATCAGGTTGTGAAGTGTGTTCTCATTAGAGATATTTGGAGCTTTTCCCCTTTGAAATGGCTTGTTATTCTCAGTTATTATCAAGTATTTGCAGCATATTTCATATCATATTATTCTATTGTGCAAGTTATTTCATAACAGAGATTTAGGGGAGGCCTAGAGAAAGTCATGAAGTAGTTTCTCAAGCTTTCCATAGGCAGCTTTGGAGGGGGCCTAGCAAGAAGAATAATAAACATGGGTGGCTGCCAAAATTTTGGAACACACTTAGAATTTCCCTACTAAACAGAGGGGCTTGGTAACCCAATAAGCAAGCTTTTGTTCAATTCTGGAGAGCACAGATTGCCAAAGCTCAACCAAAGATGCTTGAAAAGTGAAGGGAATGCCTAGAAACTAAAAAAAATTTCTAGGTCCAATCAACTTCCATCCATATTGTTGCAGCTACAATGGAGAGGGCAAGATAGACTTACCGTAACACAAACTTTTATGCCACTGGATGGTAGAGCTGGAAGCAAGAAAAAAGGTAGTAAGACACTCAAGAGCGACCGCAATGGAGTCTTCGTCCTCTAGAAGGGTGAGGAATGAGTCATTAGGAAAATTACTATTAACATGCTGAGCCTAAGAGTTTGGAAGAGAAGTGCCCTTGAACTGCTGTTGGGAAACCACATTGGCCAAAAGGTAACCAAAACCCTCAACTACAAGCACATATAAAAAGGGATCCAACAAGAACCCTTGCTGAGTGGAGTGAAAGCATCCAAAGGGAAAGGATTGATGGCCATTGATGGTCATACAAGCTGAGTCATCCACAAAGAGCATTCGAACAAATTGAATGAAATTGGGCCCAAAACCCAAGGCACACAGCATAGCAGGAATAAACAACCATTAAATGCGATCATATGCCTTCAAAAATTCAATATTAATGAACACAACTTTATAATTTGAGCATCTAGCCCATTCCATGCCTTCCCAAACAACGATAATATTATCCAAAATAAATATGGATTTCATAAACCCTATTTGTTTTAGGTGCACAATCTGAGGTAGAAGATGGCGAATTTTAAGAGCCAAAGCCTTGGCAATAATCTTGTAGGAGAAATTAAGAAGCGTGATAGGTCTCCAGTTGCAAATGTTTTCTGGGTCACCCAGTTTAGGTATGAATTTTATGTTACCTGGGTATGTGTAGGATCATCATGGAAAAAACAAGCCCTTAAGTGGCAAAAAATTCAGAAAAATCGATGTTAGGCAACTTGATGTAAAACTTTGAATTAGTTATCTATATTATTTCAAAAATATCTTAGAATAGAATCTGTAGAAAATTGAATGTAGTTTCTAAACTACTAGGTTTATTTAAAAATAAATAAAATCTATTTGGTGAAAATTTGAAATTTCAATGCAGTAGTACTTAAATTTTAAGGAAAAAATAAGAAGTAGGTGTCTACCTGACCACCCTAACCATAATAAAATGATAATGTTTTTTTATAAGATTTTATATATGATTAGAGGACTGATGTTCAGATGTGATACATATTTTTTTATAATTTTTTTCCAAGTAAATAATTAATTATGATTTTTTTATTACAAATTTTGAAAAATATAAAAACTTGTATGTCTAACCACCTTAACTTGGTCAAAACTTCATGAAATTTAATTTTTCTTTTCTTAATCCTATAGTATGTGAATCATAGAATGTGACACATATTTTGGATTCAAAAAATGTGATACTGTTTGAAAGTTATAGATGTTTTTCAATCAGCTTATCGATCAAGACTTTAGTTGTAATTCTACTAGAAAATGAATAATAATTTTTTATTAAATTCAAATTAAAGAATAATTTATATTGGTGGAAAGCTGAGAATCTCCTCTAAAAACCCTTTTCGTTTCAACAATTTTGGGTAAAAAGAAAGTCTTCAACCACATACCCTACAAATACCCATGATATTGCCACTTTTTGGCCCATCATGATCCTGCACATACCCACCTTTATTAATTAAGTTACCTAGGGAATTAGAATGAAAAGATTCTAAGTAAACTTGATGCAGATCATGCCCAATATAGTCTCACATGGATTTGTAAAATTCACAAGGGAATCCATCAATTCTTGGGGCTTTATCATCAACCATGGAGTAGACAGCCTCTTTGAGATCATCAACTGATAATAGTTGATCATAAACAAAATTTTGAGCTGAAGAAACCTTATTTGGCACAACAACAAGGAAATCCTATAGGTCTTGTTCTTGCATAGGCGTGACTTCCTGTGGAGTGAAGACTTGCTCATAATGACGCACAAAGGCCTGGAGAATGTCATGCAACTCAAAAAGCACATGAACACCATATTTTATTTTTTTAATGCCCAGGGATGAGTTCCTGGTATGCAGAGCCAGAAAACACTCTTTGGAGGCATGATCATCAAATTTTAGCCAATTTAACCTGGCTTTTATTTGCTCTCCTCTACCAGCATAACTGTCAATTATTTGTTTCTTGTGCCTTAGCTCCGCAACCTTGACTTGTAATGATGAAGAAAAGGGGTTGGCTGCTAAATCCTTAGAAGTAGCATGAAGGTCAGCAGTGGTAGCCTCATAAGACCACCGGCAAAAAATAGCTAGCTGGAACCCATAAATGTGCAAAAATCTAGTTGTATGGATAATAGCCTCATTCCACCAAGAAATTTAGCCTGTATGATGAGCTAGTCTACACTCCAAATTCTAGACTATGCGAATGTTGGCTAGGGTAGGCTTGTGGCAGAGTAAATACATGTTTTAAAAAAAATTAGTTTTACACGTACTAGGATATCGAGTCTCCCATCCACTAATGGGGAAGTGGTCTAACAAATTCACATCCACTAATGGATTAACTAGGAGAGAGGAGTTATCAAATGAGAAAAAATATTACGCCAAGATCATGGCACAATTCAGGCACTTAAATATTTTGTCAGAACTGGCTTTGTAATTGCACCAAGTGTGCCAGAGAGAATGAGAATGACAGTGACCAATATTGGGATCAAAAGCCCCAATTTATTATGCATGTAAAACCATGCTTCTCTTTCCCCAGCTGTCCATCTGAATGGAAAAGTGCTATCTTTGTTAAATGCCATTTCTACCATATTAAAGTCCCCATAGAGTAATGAGGTAGCAATTAGTAAAGAATCAACAATCCAATGCTAGAGTAAAGTGCATTCAACAACATCATTAAAAGAATAGAAATTAATAATTCCAAAGGAATGATTATGAATGTTGAGAAGGATCTAGACGAGCCAATGAGTGGGATTAGACCCATGGTTGACCAAAGAAGAGTGCCACTATGGGGCCAAAAGGGTGAAATTTTTTCTATGCCCAACATCATGGGTAGTACAAAACATTTTACTGGATGGCCAAATAGAATGACAAGCCACAACAAGCAAAAATTCAAAAATTTAACTTCTTGGAGACAAAGCACTTCAACACCAAAGTACATGCATAAGGTATCCCTGAAAAAATACTTTTTGGAGAGGTTTGTTAGACCTCAAACATTCCATGAAAGGAACTTCATGAGTGAAACTCCTCCATGTTTTCAAAACTTGATTCCTCTTCATTTAGAGAAGAGGAACGATTCTATAAAAAATATACTACAACTGATCCAATTTGGATGGGTGGAGAGGACATCCTCCATTTTTCATGAACATATTCCCCTTCTTCCCTAGGAGGGGAAGGGCTACAAGAATTCCTGTGAGTGCCTATAACAAGAGAAGACACATAATTCGGTTGTGTTAACATGATAGCAATTGGCCGAGGTGTAGCCTTTGGCCTAGGCTACTATGAAACATAATCTGTGTATGTCTTTATTTGTAATCTAATTGAAAACACAAACACAATTAACAGAACTTTAAATTAAATAAATTTAAATAAAACTAGAATATAAAAGGAGAATTTCTTCAGAAATGTTATGTCTTTCTCTATCTCCAGAGATTTGTTTGAAGCTTGTGGCTCTCAGATTGTGTAAGCTCAGCTTCTCCAAATGGCAACCTATAGAACGAGTATGCAAAAAGGAAATTCTATTCTATCATGTATGCTAATGAATATGAAAATGCTCACGGATATGGACAGGGGCTATGGATTATGCACAAGGGCTGTGAATGGAAGATGTCATGATTCTATGCTATGATATGCTATGATTCTATGCTATGAAAATGTTGTGAATACTATGAATGCTACTACTTGTAATTTGACTATAATTATCCTGCTTAAAATTTTTATCTGATTTGGAGCTCCCGGTAGTCATATTTATAGATTTTCTCAGGCAAAATCCTGGCTGGCAAGAATCTACGACTGTGAGATTGTCTGGTAGGTTTGAATGGTGAAAGATGAAGAAATTGAGAAGAAGATGGAAGAAGTTGAGAGGTTGGAGAGAAGGATGGATTCCTGTCTTCAACCCACAGGAACAAACCTGCACAGAAACAGAGAAAATTAAATTTTCTGTTTTGACTGTTTGCTTCCCGGATGTTGAAGATAATCCCCAAATTAAATAAATAAATAAATTTATTTAATTTCATTTAATGAATTTTGATTTTTGATTTTACAAACTATGGAAGATTTAATTAAATATTTTGAAATATTTAATTATAATGTAACTTTAGAAGAATATGAAATATTAGAAGAATTAATTAAATATTTTGGAATATTTAATTATGAATAGACTTTAGAAGAATTTGAAATAATAGAAGAATTAATTAAATATTTTGGAATATTTAATTATGAATGATATTAAAATCAAATTAGAGGAATTAATTAAATATTTGAAATATTTAATTATAAATGATATTTAGAAGAAAAAGAAGAATATTTTAATTCATTTGAATAAAATATTCAAACTAAGATTATATGATAAATTAACCATAAAATAAACCATAACATTTTATTTAACGCAATTAAGAAAATGAATATGAAAAAGATGATTAAATAAACTATTTATTTAATCAAAATGAAATAAAGAGAAACATAAATTATTTAAATTTATTTATACCGTAGATGGAATCGTAATATTTAATTAAATATCAAAATATTTAATTAATTACCGTACAAATGTGATGTGTAACCATTTTAAGTGTATACATTTTTGCACCTCAAGTGATGTGTTTTACCATTGCTTCAAAGAATTTTGAAATTTTCCCCAAATGTTGAATGTCAGGTTTATCGATAGGTATATGCCCCCGCAAATGATGAATCGATAATATTTTGAATTTTTGTGAATTTATTTTATTTTATTTTTTTTGAATTCTTTTATTTTATTTTTATGATTTTGAAGATGTCGATTCATCGTTTGAAACTAATGATATGAAGAAAATTGACCCAAAAAGATATGAAATGAAAAATTGATGAAGAAATTGCCCCTGCTATGTTAAAATATGATAAAATGCCCCAATTTTACCATTATATAGGTTAAAAATGTCATTTTCCATGTCATTTTCAATTTTAACCTAGTAAAATTTACAAATTTTGAGCTCTGAGTTGATAATTATGGCACTTCCAATTCACCAGCACCGTTTCAAGCATATTCGACAACATCAGCGGCCAGGGCACTATGGACCTCTGGTATGTGTTCCGTAAATCTCCTGTCTTTCAAAAAATTCTGTTTTGTGGCACGTTTTTCCATGTTTCGACATAAAAAAGTGTGTTTTAGCCCCCTTAAAGCTTTTTGTAGGGCATATAATAT
>VDFB02039834.1:0-23169 GCA_007258455.2 Sequoia sempervirens | reverse complement strand
GGAAGGTGGAAGTAAATTGGGCTCAGATGATCAGCGACAACATTGATGAGCAGTTTCAGAATATAAGGAGAACGAAAACATTCTACATGAGTTCGTATGTCATCTACATGCTTGCTCGGATGACAAAATACAAGGGGTTGGCATACCAAGAGCCGATTGGGTGCGGTTTTAATCAGTTCAAGATTCATGAATCTTGTAGGCAGTTGCATCTCACACGCACTGCTGACTTCGAGAGGGTAAATGACGCTTTCACAATGTACATCACGAGGACCCTTCAGCGGAGATTGCAACAAAGGATATCTGAAGAGGCGCAAATGTTGATAGAAGAGTATGGGTTTTGGTTCGTCCAATTCCCAAAGTTCACCTATTTAAGGATGCCAGGGTACAGTTCATACGTCTACCGACTGCCGAGGTACCCCACGAACAGAATGATAATGCTTGAGCTGTCTAGGCAACTGGTGGCCTATGACAAAATTATAAGGAGAAAGAAGGGAGGTTTACACTTTCCCATTGTTTTGGGAAACTCGCTAGAAGAGTGTCCTTCCTTGCAGGCAGCCAAGGAAGCGGAGGATGAGTTGCGGTTCTATCAGTTAACTCTCCATACCAGCCGACAGGATTTTTATCCTCGAGGGAAGATTGGAATAGTGCAAGGTGAGGAGTACAGGCATAGGGCTCACTTGGAAGATTTTTGGACAAATGCTAGAGACGAAGCTGAGATTAAAAAAAGAATGTTTTCCAGGTTGCCTCTTAAATTAATCAGAGAATGTGAAGTGGTCCCAGTGCCGAATCAAGTTGAAGAAGATGTCAGGCTTATTCATCCAGATTATGAATCGATAAAGAACACACCAATCCCACCACCAGATTGGGCTGAACCGAAGATTACGGACTTGGACACTTTGTCCATTCCCCTCTTGACTTTTACAAGGACTTGGGTAGAGGAGCACGTTCGCAGATTGAGAAGAAGATCAGTTGCCCTCTCATACAACCTCATGGGTGATAGAAGGCCCCCGGTGTTGGAAAAAAGGAAGAAGCAAATTGCCCAGGTTGTGGAGCCACCACAGCTGGAAGAACCTATCCAGCCGGAACCTTAGGGATCGGAGGATACATCATCTACTCAGTTGGTGACCCATTCCTCCAGCGTGCGCGAGGTCTCGCTGTTTGCAGATCAGAGGGCTCGAATGAATGAAGTACCAGAGGTTGGAGAAGTTAACCAGCCAATGCCTAGAGAAATGGACAGTCAGAGTGCTAATGCTCCTGAAGATGCCAATCAACCAAATGAAGGGGAAGAGACAGAAACAAATACCCACTTTGATTATGCACTTGAGACAGCTTTTGAAGAGGAAGATGTCATAGAGTCAAGGGTTGGAGCTCATGAGGAGAGTGAACAACACATAGAGATAATTGAGCCTCAACAAAATATTGCTTGGGAAGAGGTTCGTGAAGTGGAGGCAACTGAAGAGCAGCCCCTTATTGTTTACGACATTCAGCGTAATTGGCTCTCACATGCAATAAGGAGGGATCAGGACGATGATGCTGACTTGGCAATTGAAATGGAGGAGCTTCTAAATAGAACAAGTCACCGAAAAGGAAGAGGGCAAGAAAGTATTCGAAAATGGAGACTAATGAAGCCGGTTCACGAACCCTCCATATTGCCGTTCCAAGGGAGGATCATGACTTAAGTGACGCAATGCCAGAGAACTACACCGTCACCAAAATTGATTTGGGACGTCCTTCTGGAGTGCAAGTGGTTGAAGAAGCTGAAAGTTCATTCCAAGCGTTGAGGGACAGGCTGGTGAAAAAGGAGGGAAAGTATAAGAGATTGAAGAAGGAGCACAAGGCATTGGTTGAATATGTGCAACATCTAGCACATCCGGGTGCTCAAGAGAACCCAGTGGTAGAGCTTCCACCAGAGCTGCCATGAGAACCAATCAGTGGGCTTGAAGAAGTGAAGAGAGCTGTCCGAGAGGGAGATAAATGGATAAGCGGTGTTCGCAGTGAGGCGGAGAAATTCATGGCCGACCTTGTTTCCTCTTTTCGGAGTGCATCTAGTATCCTTTCACGCTTGGATGGTGTCGAGCAAGCTTGGGGTGACACCCATATTTTCCAGGATAAGACTATTCCTCGCCTTGCTGTTCTGATGCGTGTGCCCACGCAAACTTTGATAAATGAAGGAGTGATCCAGGCTGGAGACAGGTATGATTTCCTTGGATGGCATTCGGCTGCGTTCACTGGGAAGGGCTTCTTTGATATGGCAGCTGCAGAATCTTCCAAAATCAAAAAGGCGATGAGAAATATTCACGAGGGCATCCTCAACACATTGGATGCATTGTTCGCCAGGAGGCTAACTCATGAGGAGGTAGAGGTGGAAGGATTGAAGGCAAGGTTGCAGCCTTTCTTCTCTGAGATGACGTTTTCTCAGCTTGACTTTGAAAACATCTCTACGTTTTCAACTATTATTCAAAGCACACAGGAGTCTATTGAGACTTGGAGAAAATCTTGTGATCGGTGGGAGCAGATGGTGGGTATCCTTGAATATCAGCTCAATCTTACTCCGTCGATTTCTGAGGAGGAAGTTGATTCAGTGCTGGCCCGGTTCATAGCTTACGCGGTCAGAGAAAAGGGCAATGGGAACGCAGTCATGGACGAGAATCTTCTAGAAGGATAGTGGGAGGATAGTGGGCATTAATTGCCCATAGTGGTCAAGGAGGAATCTGCTATTTTTGGGATCATTAATGATGCCACTCCTCCACCTTTTGGCGGTTTTTACGGTTAGTCTTGTCTAGGGCTGAGGTGGCTCGATGTGAGCCCTCCATTGTAATTTGATCTGGACCGTCCGTTGAGATTGGCCAGCTATATAAAGGGGAGTCCCCTCATTTGTACACTAGTAGTTAGCAATCAGTTGATATCAGAGCAGAATAGGGAGTAGACATTTTTGGAGTTAGAATAGTTTTCATTGCATTGTTTGAAGGAGAAGGGGAATTCTCCCTTTGAGAATTTTTGTAAGAGATTGTCACGAAAGCTAATCATAATAAAAGCATTTCATTGATGGCGAATTCAACTTTTGTTGTGAGTAGTTTGTGAGGTTTCTTCTTCCTTTGACTTCAAGTAGGATTTAATTTTCATGCTAATAGTTAGTTATGGGTGTTTATGTTTGATGTAAATGAGCTTCTTGAATCCATACCACTAACAATCTTATTGATGGTAAGTTTGTCTTGCGTGGTCAACTGGAAAACTTTTATACTTAACTTCGGTCAAGATTCATGTGTAGCTATGCATCGTTGTGATGGTACTTGCATCATTGAATCGTGATTTGAACATCCTTTTTCTCCTTTGAAGATTGCACTAACCTTGTCGAAGCTGTCCAACAGGAGGCTAGACAACGTTTGGTCGAAGTTCATTGACATTGAGCTTAACATCCCTTGCATTTAGGTTAGAATTTAGATTTTCTAAATCTCTGCAACCATTCAATTCCGCATACTAAGGTTAGCTTTAGGAAACTCGCACTTCAAAGCTAAATCATTCACACGAAAATCCCCTTTAAAGCATATATCTATTGTTTACTGTAAGTATTCTGAACAATTGTGTAAGTCCCCTCGTAAGAACACAGCAATTCACATCAACCAACTGAGGGTGTTCCAAGTATTTCGGAACCTTGGAGTTGAACATGTGATCTATCTCGCAATCTTAGCACACGGAATACTTTGATCAAGAGAGAATGGAGTAACCCTCGGACAACTTCGTTCTGCTGATTGGTGCGGTCACGAAAATCACATCAACAAGTCTTCGACTACATTCTCTTGTGGAGACATAGTTTGTTCTTCATCAAGCCCGAGTTCTTGTTGATCAACCTCTCGCTCTTCTAACTCTTGTTCACCTTCTTAATCACCTTCAAACTCTTGTTCACCTATGGAATCTTCTTCCTCATCAGAGTCTATATCTTATGAATCTTCTTCACTGGATTGATCACTTGAATTTTCCTCTTCATCGGAATTTATCTCTTCAGAAATAGGCCCTTTTCCTTTAGAGCAAGATGGTTCAGATTCCATAGTTTCCTCTTTTGAGACGGTCTGTATATCCTTCTTGCCAACTGTGAACTTAATCCTAGGCCCTCTTTGGGAAGAAGAGGGAATAGCCGCTTTGTTGTACCCAAAATTAAAAATTTTGCTACACTTAGGCATTTTGAAAAAATGAGTAAAAGTCTTGTCAAAATTGTCAAAAAAGGTCAAAATTTGGGTGCGCATGTCCTGCATGAGGGGTAAGAACTTGAAATTTCCAAAATCTGACGATCTAGGTTTGCTCAAAGCGACCTAATCTTCAAAACTCAGATCTCAATTTTTCATCCCTACTTTTCAGGAAAACTGCTATTTTTAAAAAATTTCTAAAAATAGTAACTTTTTCTAGGTTTCTTTCGAAACGGATACTAGTAAAATTTTCTAAAAATAGAAAGTTTATCTGCCAGGGTTCAAACTGATTTTGATTGGCTCAAAATGATTCCTCATCAGGCTGGTGCAATCAGAATCACAAAAGAGTCAGTTTTTCCCTAGTGGGTCTATTTTGCTTTTTCAGAAGCATTTCAGGAGCTCCAAAGTCATCAATGGAGGTCAATCAGTTGCCAGGCATCAGATTCAATGCGCAAGCATCGAGCAGAAGGTGAGTTGATGAACATGCATGATGAATGAAGGAAGGTGAAAACTGCAAGAATTTGACTAAATCTGCTTGACATGGGCGCCCCAGGAGAGAAAAGGTGCCCATCTTTTTAGAGCATCAAACGATGGAGTTAGGGTTTGAGCTCCCAAGAAAAGTTGTTCAAAATCCTCTCAGCTCCACAGTGAGTCCGGCAGTGCAGTCATCGGATCATCCAATCACTCGGGATTCAAGATCGAACGGGGAGTTTTCAAACAAAACACAGAATGAAAATCTTGAAAATGTCAGAAAAATTTCTAAGTATGGGAACTTTCAGTGCCCCAGGTGCCCAGGGGCACCCAGCTTTTTGAGGGGCCTAACTCAGCAATTAGGGTTTGCAGATGAAATCAACCTCTTCAGAATTCAATCAGCTTCACAACGGATGTCTTCGTTGGAGCATCTGACTTGTCAATCTTCGGCAAATCCAAATCGAGCTGAAGGTATAGAATGAAGGTTCAAATTTGAAGATGGAAAATTTCTAAGTCTGGAGCAAATGGGCGCCCCTAGAAGAGAAAGGCATTGAAGTTTTCAAGGGCCTAAACGGATGATTTTGCCAGTGAAGCCTCCAACGTGACTTCTTCAAAATTGATCAAGCTTTCCAAAGAGATCATCAGCTCGTCAATCTGAGTTGGTAGTCGTCGAATACAGGAGGCGGAACAGAGGGTTTGAAAAGAGCTAAAAATCGAATGTCAAAAGCAAAGGAGAAAATATTGAAAAATATTCTAACACTGGTGAAGTTGGGCGCCCCAGCTTGCCAGGGGCGCCCAAGCTTTTGATGCCTCAGATTTAACTTTTTGATGAAGTTACTCCCAGAGGACCCCTCTCAAAATCTTCCAAACTCCGTAACAAGCCCAGCCATCAGTCAATCAGACATCTAAATCATCAGATCTGACAAGATCATCTAGAGAAGAGTTGACAAAGAAATATTGAAAAAGTTTCTAAGTCTAGTTGAGATGGGTGCCCCTGGAGTGAAAGGGCGCCCAAAGTTTTGAAGCCTGAAACAATAGAATTTGTTGACTCAGCCTCCAAGATCACCTCGTCAAATTCAAACGAGCTATCCAATGAAGCTGAAGGTCAATCAATCGGATCAATGTAGCTCCCAGAATTGAGATTTCATCAGAAGATCAAAGGGAAATGAAGAACTTGAAAATCATACAAAAATGGCTAACACTGTGAAGGTTTAGTGCCCCAGAAGGAAATGAGCACTCATGATTTTGAAGGATCAAACGAAGTATTCAACTAGAAATGCCTCCAGGGTAATCTTCTCAGATTCTATCAAGGTTCGCGATGAATCGTCTAGCTCGTCAATCGGATCAACCTGGAAGCCAGAGATCGAAGGTCAAAGCAAGGGTTGAAAATTGACAAATGTTGAAAAACTCCGAAAAATGGTCAAGTCTAAGAGAAGTTGGCGCCCCTAGCCAAGAAGGGCGCCCATCTTACCATGCCTTAGTCAAAATTTTCGAAATTTCAAAGTTGCATGATGAAAGATGAATGTCCAAATTCATTGAATAGGCTGATTTTAGGGTTTTGGAGATTAAAGTAAAAGAAAGCAAAGCTATTTCAAACCCTAAATCTATTTAAGTCATCTCTTCCATTCAAAATTCATTATTTTTGCAGGTGGCGTCCAAAGGAGAAAAGTGGAGCAGCAACTCTGGAGTTTTATTTCAAGATTCAAGAGTTCAAGGTTGCTAATTTTCAAGAATAATTTTCAGACCAGCAACTTCAAACCTTGCTTTTTCATACTTTTCATTCAAAACATCAAATTTTTGAAGAAGGTCAAGGGTTTTAATTTTCAGCCATCTGGATCCTTTCATCTCATTCTTTTGAAGAATTTTTGAGCAAATTTATCAAGTTGCAGCAGCTGCTTTTTCCTTGCATGTCAGTGAAATCATCATAGTTTCCAAATTTTGATCATCTAGGTCCTCTTAAAACAGTCTTCTGAAGAAACCCCAGATCTCAACTTTTTTTAAGAAAATTTCAGATTCTAGGGTTTGCTGTTTTTTCCATCAACCCTCAATGTTTTTCAAATCTGATCAACTGGGTTCATTCCAAATTTTATTATGAACAAAACCTAGGTGCCAACTTTTTTGGTGGAAAATTGAAGAAATTAGGGTTTGTTGCTTTTTCAGTCCACATTCAATATTTTAAAAAACGGATGATCTAGTTTGTCTTGCAACAAAATTTTGAGAAAAACCCATATCTCAGAAAAATTTCCAAAAAATTGTCCGTTGGAGGAAGAAAAATCAACGTTCTAAAAATAGTAAGTTGCTCAAAACTTGTCTGAACCTAGGCAAGTTTACAATCATTCTTCAAGTTTTTCCAAATGGAGTACACTCCCAATGATTTCAAGGCCAAATCAACTCTCTATCATGACTTCATCAAAATAGCTAACACGGACTTGCATCACATCAAGCCGCAGTTTGACTTACGTGCTTTGGAGAGCGCAGACAACACTACAATCAGAAACCTAGGACACTATGGATTCCTCGCAGCAGCATCTATTCCTATCTCAGTTCAGAGTCTCGAGTTCGTAATCGCTTGCGTCAAGCATTACAATCCAGTGACACGGGAGATCCAGTTAGTTGATGGCAGGTTGATCTGCAATTTGAAGCCTGACACGATTAAGAAATGCTTTTCAATTCCCCCTCGGCCTGAAAGTGTGACTATCTCAAAGGGCGAATGTGAAAGGATATGGGAGATGCACAAGGGGAAATACAGCAAGAAGATTGCACTGAAGTGGATGAAAGAAAAACATAAGACTCTGCCAAGTAAGATTTCCATGATGTCAGCAAAGTTTGAGAAAGCGACCAATGAGGTTGAAGATTTCCTGAGATCAATCGCAGATGGTGAAGAAATCTTGGGAAAGTGAAATTTTGCTATTGATGGTATAGATGTACCTAATTGAGACACAGTTTCCTACTTTTTAGCGGATGTGATTGAGATTTAAAGTGGCTTTCATCTAGAAGCTTTCTTTCCACTTTCTTTCTATTCTTGGAACAATTCTTATCCATTCTTTGAAGAAGAGAAAGAAGATAAATGTAATAGTTGGCATTTCCTACTTTTTCTGCTTTCTTAGGTGTTAGATGTTATATTCTTTTAGATTTAGAAATAAAGCTTGCTTGCTAAGAAAGCCCTAGTTGTAAAAGCAAGGAGATTTTAGGGTTCCCTACTCCTCTGCTTGGCTATAAATAAGAGCCTTTGCTCATTATTTTCTTTAACGGTTATAGTGATAGCAAATTGCGAGCCTATAATGCAGCAAGTTGTTATTCAGTGTCAGTTCACTTTGTGTTGAAACCATGCTAGTGATAACAAAACGCTGTGCCTATAGTGCCTTCGATTTGTTATTCAAGTGTTGTTCAATTGTGTTTATGATAGTGAATTGTTGAGTCTCTTTTACCCAGCAAGTAGTTGTTGTTCCTTTGTGTAAGAACAAGTTTGCAAGCCTCTTTAGCTGCAAGTTCTTGTTCCGTGCATGTGTTTAGTGTAATCTTTTGTTCCAGAAGTTTGAGAAATAAAGTCTTGAGCCTCCTTTGCCTCGATATAATATCTCAAGTTTCCATCTATCGTGTTACACTTATATGATCTTAAATTTCAGCTTGCATTGAAAGTTAGTAGATGTATGTTGAGAGGAGAGTTTATCTAAGTGCGTTTATTGTGTTATGCTTATGTGATCTTAATTTCAGCTTACATTGAAAGTAAGTAGATGTATTTTGAGAAAGAGTTTATTTGAGCACTTTGTCAGAGAATCAAACCTTGTTCATTTCTAATTCTCTTGCTCTGCGTATTACTTGAGAAATTAGAAACGTCTTTAGCGTAGGTTAGTCGTAGTTGAAGTTCTAAATTAGAAAATCTCAGCTACGACACTTTGAGTTTTATAAACCTTGTGCTCTTAGCTGATCAAAAAGATAGGCAACTTAGTTTTAGTTTACTTTCTGTTGTACCCAAAACCAAAATTTTTGCTTCACCAAGGCATTTTGCTTAATTGAGTCTTAATCTTGTTAAAGTGATGTCAGAAGGTCGTTTTTGGGGTTTTCTAATATGGAGTTGGTGTCAGTATCATGTCAGTCTGTTACTGAAGAGATTTAAGGAAAGTGAAAATTTGAACGAAAATCGTCAAAATTCTCTCTGGAGAAGGGAGCACCTTTTGAAATAGGCGTCCTATCTTTTAGGGGCTCAGATCCTGTTTTTAGGGTTTTTCACCTCCAGCAGACATTTGTCCGGCATCACGTCAGCTTCGCAGTGAGCTATCAAGCCTGTCAAACGGACCTGTTTTGTTCGAATTGAATACAGCAAATCGAAAGCGCTGTGAATTGGTTAACACTGGAGAAAAGCGCAGCTTTTAAAGGCGACCATCTTTTGAGGTGCCGATGTAGGTTTTGGTGAATGCCATCCAAGACGTTTATCTCACATTCGTTCAGCTCGCACGCATCCGTCGTGAGGGGGTGAATCTCGAGTTCTTTGAACCGGGTCAAACGTTATTAACTTAGTCAAAAATATCGGAAGAAAGCAAAGAGCACATTTGAGAAAGGCCAAGCTTTTGGCCTTTAATGCTTTCTTTTCCGATGATTTCAGATGCCTAATGTAACCGTGTTACGTTCAGCTTTCCGTTCTGTCTCCGTCCGATCGAAGATGTCTCAGCCTTGCGTAGAGGTTTTTGTGTTATTTTGTCATTTCCGAAATGGCTAAGTTTGGAATGAAAGAGCAACTTTTGAAAGTGGCGCCTCGATTTTTCACCCTCGGATGATGTTTTCTTTGGGAATGTGCCTTTTCAAATGCCGTGCGAATGATAGTTAGCTCAGATGAACCCGAGATCAAAGAAGTTGATAAAATGAAAGTTATGAAGGATTTGTTTTTCCCTTCGTTTGAAATACAGAAGTCAAAATTTGACTAAGTCGGAGAAAAAGCGCAGCTTTTGAAAAGGCGCTTTTTTGAGCCTTCAGATGTCGGTTTTATGACGGCATCTCAAGATACCTTTTGATTAGTTTTTGCTTAGCTCTACAATGCACCTCGCCAAATCAGGAAGTCATCAACCAGTATCGGAGGGATGAACAGAGGTCCGAGGTTTTAGCCTAAATTTTCATGAAATTTGGCTAAGTCTGGAATTCGCTTAAGAGTTCAAAGTTGAATTTTCGAAAGTGAATTGAATGGACGCCTTAACTGGAGTTCTGACTGCAGTTAGACTAAACGTTTTCTGGGTTGTCATCTTCAGTTCGTATAATGGCATGTGGAGTGATCTTTCAGTTCGCATGTCGAGTTAACTAGTTTGCATGTTCAGTTAACTATCTTGCATGTTGAGTTAACTTGATTGCATGTTGAGTTAACTGAAGATTATCACTGAATGTCAACTGAAGTTTGCATGCATGGCGATTTTGGTCAAAATTGTGAAGTATGGCGCTTCATTAACTGTCAACTGAAGTTCAAGAAGGGACGCCATATTTTGGTGAAGCATTATTTTGTGAAGCATGAAGTATATTTTAGTGATGGCGAATTTGCATATTAACTGGAGTCATTAAAAGGGTCGCCATATTTAGGTTTGAATAGTGAAGCATAGTATTGGTGAAGCTACGCACTTCTCAAGGAGATGGCAACTTTAGTTCTAAAAGGGTTGCTATTTTTAGATTTTATTGATTGAAGCATAAATGTGAAGTTAGCGCATTCTTGAAGGTCAACTGAAGTTCCAAAAGGCTAGCTATTTTTAGCATATTTATTGCATGAAGATGGAGAATTTCTCATTTCAATTATGAATGTTAAGTGAAGTTATCAAAAGGCACGCCTTAGGTTAAATGTGTGAATCTAAAGCTAATTTGAAGGTGGCGAACTTGATAAAGATGATTAACTAAAGTCAAAATCGCATGATTGAGTTGAACTAAAGACTTGAAAGGCAAACCCTAATGCATGATCATTTATTTAGCTTATCTGAGTTTCAGTTAACTGTGATGGGGTCCAATTAGAAGCCAAGCGCACTTTTCAAGCATTCCATGCTTAGTGCGAATTTTCAAAGATGAAATTCTATATATTTCAAGAATGGCGTCCATTATTGCATCATCTTTTGCTCTGAAGTTCTTATTTCTCTTGAGCGACTAGCAAGCTTAAGGTGATTCAGGTGTCCGATTTCAGCGTTCTTCGAAGCGACGAGTTCAGATTGTTCAAAGGAAGTCGATTCTAGACTTTATTTCCACTTTGCATGCAGATTTTATCAAGTTTCAAAGAAGAGATTTGCAGATTTTTCAGAAGCAGACAAGCAAAACTTTCTATCTTCTGTCTTATTTCTTCTATTTCTCGTCTTAGGTACTTTCTTCGCATGTCAAAGAAATTCAACACATATTCAGAATTTGATCACTTGGGTTCGCATACTTCAGTATTTGCAGCAAAACCCACGTCTCAGATTTTTTCGAGAAAATCGCCCCGTAGCCTTCATTTTGAAGCTCTGTGCTTTTTTCCGAGAATTTCTTTGCATGTGGGCCAAAATCACATCTTTTTGAAGATCTCATCATCTGGGTTTGTTCAGAATTCCGTTGTGCACAAAACCCATGTTCCAGATTTTCTCATGAAAAATTGCCCCGAGAAGCTCTAAAAACCCCTGCAGTTCTCGACTGAAAAGACTTTGCATGTTAGGCTAAACGGCGTTTTTTCACAATTTTGACGTTGTGGGTTGTCTTAGAATCATTTTCCGGACAAAACCCATGTCTCAGAATTTTTGGTGAAAATAATCCTCCGACGGGCTATTTTTAGCCTCACCAGGAGCCATTTTAGCTTTCCGAGAAAGTTGTCAGAAGATAGCCGTGTTCACAGTCAACGGGCAAGTTTTTCAGAAGGTAGTTCAACTAGACTGAATTCGAGACCAAATCAGTCTTAATTTAGGTTTTCATCACAGTAGCTAACAATGAAGCGTTACGCTGCAGAAGGAACAGAGATCACTACATTTATGGAGCCGCCAAAGTTACTCAGATACTGTGCCATTATCTTCATAAAAATGGCACCTACGCTGATCTCGAGGTTGTGCAAACTGAGTTTCAGAAGCATGTTCTTGATATCTTGATGGAGATTTTGGATCACTTTTCAGTAATTTCAGCCAGTTTCAGAAAAGCGACTGAAGATGTTAAAGATAGCATGTATACAGTTAAAAAGGATGACAAAGAACTGAAGAGACAGATTATTATTTTTGGACAATGTCAAAGTGCCTGATGACAGGGATATTGATGAGTTCTTGGTCGAAGTGTTAGACCGAGTTGACATGGAGTGATTTGCCAGTTGGAACCTGCAGTTAATTTCGAGGATTGAGTCCTGAGTAGCAGTTAACTCGACTTTCAGTCTTGAGTTCACTTGCTGACTTAACACATGCTTATCTCATCCTTGGAATTATCAACACAGGTGTTAGGGTTAGGGTTTCCAGTTAACTAAGGGTAGTGTCCAGTTAACTTTGCTTTAAATAAGGACGTGCATGCTTGCACATTGCCAATTAGGTTATTTGTACCAGTTAACTGATGGTAGCTTTCCAGTTAACTGTATAGTTTACTTCATTAGGGTTTGGCGCATAGCTTGCATGCATTGTAAGAACTGTAGTGAACACAAGGTGATTTTAGGGTTACCTACACCTTGATGTATATAAATAAGAGCTTGTGCTCATTTGTAATTAACTTTTGCTTGAGAGAAATATATGCTGCGCCTACCTTGCCCTCAATATTGATCTTTTTGTATTTGTTCATGTGTCTTCGCTATTACGATTAATTGTTATGCCACATAGGGTTTCATGCAATTGTAATGGTGGATTCTTTATGTCTTGTGAATCTTTTATCATTTCAATCAAGTGTTATGCCACATAGGGTTTCGTGAGATTGAGATGATAAAATCGTTTTGTGAAGTCTTTACCACTTTGATCAAGTGTTATGCCACATAGGGTTCCATAAGATTGTCGTGGTAAATTCCTCCCATAGTTAGATAAATCTGTTTTGTGTATCTTTACCATTGTGATTATTCGTTATGCCACATAGGGTTTTGAGAAATTACGGTGATAAATCTGTTTCGTGAATCTTTATCATTATAATCAAGGGTTATGCCACATAGGGTTTCGTGAGATTGTAATGATAAAGGCTGTTTTGTGAAGTTTTTACTATTTTGATCAAGTGTTATGCCACACAGGGTTTCATAAGATCATCTTGGTGAATTCTTAAATCTGTTTTGTGCCCAATAAGCTTGTTTAGATTGAGATGATAGTTGCGCCACCTTGCCTTCAAGTAGAGAGTCTAAACTCGTTTATCGTCCGATAGTCATCCCTGCTCCATTTCCTCATGCTCTGTTTTCTTGAGGAAACTGGATAGATTTAAGTAGTTAGCTTAGTTGTAGTTAATGATCTGCGAAACCAGAAAATCCTTAGCTGCAACGTTCTTGGTTTTCTTAACCTTGTGCCTCTTCCAGCTGAGAACAAAAAGATAGGACTTAGATTACTTTTCTTTTCCATGCATTCCAGCACAACGAGGGAGCTTCCCCTCCTAATTTGAAGAGCACTCATTGCGTAGTGTACATAGCTGTCCGTACAAACCTACACTCCAGAGGTGTTAGATTTTACGCCAACACTTTCGTAAATACCATCACCAAGAGGGAGCTTCCCCTCCTAATTTGAAGAGCAGTTTATCTATGCATAGCTGTCCGTTTCAAATTCACATTCCAGAGGTGCGAATTTAAACGCCAACACGCTTGTTTATCTTTCGTGCGAAGTTCGCATTGTTGGCCAGCTTCCGCTCCGGATTCTTCACCTTTTGATTTTGTCCTGAAAGTTTTCATCTCGAAGCCATGCTTGTGCAACCACTCTACAGTGCTAGCCAAAATTGGCGCCAGCCGCTCTCTAATGGAGATACATTCCTTCTTGGACCATTGGATTGCAGGCAAAGGTCTCTTGGAGATTTCTTGTTCATCGTAAGCAGCGTTCATGATGTCACTAGAATCTCTGAAATCCTCTAGTAGATCAGCAACACCAAGATCTCTGATCTACTGTACAGTTAGTCTGCAAAAATCCATTCTTCGAATGTCTTCTTCATCTTTGCAATCAACCCCGATGTCCTCAAAACGGTACTTGTGTTGATGCCCCTTTTTCAACCTCTTTTTTACATTCCGGTAATCAAAATCAAATTTGTGTCTATAGGTCCTTATTGTCATGATCTGCATTTCTGCATAGACCGATTTGGCTTTTTGCACACTTTTGATGGTATACCTACCAATCGTCAGTGGAAACTTGAATCCCCGTTTGTGAATGTTCATCCATTCCTTATGAACTGAAATCAACTGTTTGCACAACTCCATAAGTACCCATTTGTCTGAAGGATACCTAGGCAGCATATAAGGACATTCAATGTAGCACCCTACCCTCATGTAAGTAAAGGTTGCCAATTGAAAGAACAAACACCCAACCTTGCTTACCACTTTGTATGCCTCGTCCGACACTCTCTTCTTTTCAAGAGTTGGATCAAAACTATAAAGCAGAGGTGCGAAGAAAGCATCCGTGACCCTTCTGAAAGTGTGAAGGCTCTCATTTAGCTCCAACTAATAAAAGTATTTGTACACGGCTTCAGTGTATCTACTCCCCCTTGTAGAAAGCCCTGGGAATTGTCTCATTACAGCTGAAGCATAAGAAAGCATCCGTGACCCTTCTGAAAGTGTGAAGGCTCTCATTTAGCTCCAACTAATAAAAGTATTTGTACACGGTTTCAGTGTACCTACTCCCCCTTGTAGAAAGCCCTGGGAATTGTCTCATTACAGCTGCAGCATACACTAGATAAGAAGACATATAGAACTTCAAGGTGGTTTGCACATTTATCAACTGTTCATGGATCGCATCGCTGATTTGCTTCCCCCAGTCAATATGAGCTTTCCTCCTTCGTATGATTCGGATGCATTCATACATCCATTCCTAAAAGTGAGAAGATTCTGGCAAACCCTTGACCTTACTCAGAAGCGCGATCATGTCCCTAACATCTTCCTTGAAATCACTTCGTGGGAGTCCTTTTGGCCATCTAGAGATAGTATGCCTGGGTTATTTCAACCATTGAGTGTTTATCAAGGTCTTTGCCTTATTGGGATCTGCATCATAGACTTCTTGTGCAGACTGCATCGAAATCTCTATATATTGTTCCATGTGTAGAACTCTAAAAACAATATCAAAGAAGTCGGGATCAAGCCTCATTATCTCTCGCCCAGAGGAGTCTATCACACTTCTATTTTCCCAGATGTAATGAGCTGCCACTTGGAGGACAAATTCAGTATTGTGAGCTGAAGTTCAAAATGTAGACACCAAATGTACATTACTGTGCACAATGGCTCTCAAATTGTCTTCAAGAGGCTTTTTCTCAGTCCTTTTGACGAAGTCTTCAAGGTCTTGATGACCGACCTTGGTATCCTTTATCTCGTCAACCTTGGAGATCACCACTATAGGTGGAAAAACACCTTGGTACTTGTATTTCATTTTGCGCTCTCTGGCCTTAGAAGACGATGAAGGCTTCTTGGCTATCATCTAAGAGCAACTGGATCAAAAAGATACAACTCCGAGGATCCCTTGATGAGATCTGAGAAGGAACTGCAAGATGTGGAATCAACAAATGTTAGTTGAAAAGCAGCATTGGGATGTGTGAAGCAAGCAACAATGTTGAGCAAGTGTGAAACAAGTGACGAAGCATGGAAAATGATGCGGGAGTGGAAAAATGAGGTTCCGAGCGAAGCTAGAACAAGTTTGAAGTGTTTTTGGGAAAAACTGCCAAAAGTGCAATGGACTTGAAGTGTAAGTTTGTGAAAAAAAGATGTCAGGGTGCTGAAAATCAGCGCCCTGACACTTAGCCTTGTCAGATGATAATTCAGCAAGTGTAATGGCAAGTTTTTTCAGCACCTGAGCATTTAGTGAGAGGATCACTCCAGTGTAGGAACGGTGATTTTCACCGTTCTGACACTGACTGGAGTTGGTGAAAAAAAAACAAAGGTGCAATGGTGCCCAAAAACCTTGCTTGAGCATGGAAATGTATGAACCTTTCAGGATTAACACTTGGAACGCACTTTGGTGCAATAGTCTTGTATTTCACCACCATAACAATCATGTAAGCAAAACTCACTCACAAAAACGAAGGTTTCATTCATTGAATCGAGTTCTTTTCAAAACCCCTTGCATTTTTTATCATTAAAATGAAGAAAACAAAGGCACGATGGGAAGACAATGAAAGACAATGAAACCACGAAAATCATGAAAGAGAGATAGCGAAATGATATGTTACATAGGCACGCTCATTTATAAATTGAAAACCCAACAAAAACGATGGAGGAAGCCCAACTGAGAAGAGGGCAAGAAAACACGTGGAAAGAGAAAAGAAAAACCAATGCATGATGAGAGATGAAGAAGTTCTGAAAGAAAACAAGAAATACCATGAAAAATAAATAAGAAATCAAAACCTCCAAATGCGTTTTTAGATTAGATGGCGAAATACAAACTAAAAAATGAAAGCAAATGAAGAAAAACGCATACCTGGAACAAGCACAAAAAACCTAAATGAAGGAAGCTTGAGAGCTTTTCAAAAACATGTTTTTGAGGATGCAAGATGGTCGCCCAGCAAGGAGAAGTGAAAAATGAATGCCAAAAGTGAAGAAGAAGTAACCTAAAATCACTTTTAAGTGATTTGCAAATGAGGAGAAATAACTCAAGTCGTGCATTTAATGAAAGCAAGATGAAAGGCATAAATCAAGGAAAAGTGCACTTGAGTCAAAATACAACGCCCCTCTCATTTTTGGCTAAGTATGGAAACTAGGTGCAAGGGCGCTAAAAATCAGCGCCTTTACACCAAGTCTAATTTTCACTTAAGTGCAGGGGCGCTGAAAAACCCCGCCCTTGCACTTTTCATACTTAGTCATTTTTTCATCAAAAAGTTAGAGCGTTGTTTTAAGGAACTTTTGCACTTTTGACAATTTCACTAAGTATCAACAGTGAGAGTTTGACAATACTTCCAAGTTCCAACAACTAAAAAAGGTTAAACCATGCAAGACTATACCAAATAGTTCTAAATGCAAGCAATTGTTTCAAGTATTTCTCCATATGATCTAGAAGTGGTAGTAGAACATCTTGGAGGGCATCATAGTTATATTCAAAACAAAATTCATAACCCTCAATGCAAAGACTAGAGATAAGGTAAGCACAAAGGCTATCTAAATCAAGGTTGGCATAGAGGAAGGCTAACTAGAAAATTCTTCCAATCTAAAATAACAACAAACCTCCAAGATGAGAGGCAAAGGCAATTGAAAGGCGTAAGGAAAAAGAACATATCAAAGTCCAAAATGCCAAGGATCATAAGGATCATTTTGAACATTGCAACATTGATAAGTATATTACACAGAATTTTCATAAGTTTTATCGATAACTTTACCACTAGCGTTGTGAGCAAACAAAAGAAAGTAAGCCAACTAAGATTGTATGACAATTAGAATGCAATTTTGATGAAAGCAACAAGCTAAGATGTACCTTTACTTTTCTATTTCGTGACTAAATCCTATATGGTATATGTATGTGATTTGTTAGCAGTTTAATTTGTCCCTTTCAAGACAACATAAAACAGAACAATGTAAAAGTGGAACATGTCTTCAAATTTGAAAGGGTGGTTTGTTTACTCGTTGAGTGCTACTTGTGTTACAAAGTAAACTAAATTGCAGAATAACATTGAAAGAATAGAAATCATTGACAAAACAATTGCACAGAAAGGTGTTTCAGATTATTATTCATAGGGCTGCAGTATTACAATTCATCACATCTATGCTAGTCCTTGATTACAACACACTCGGCACTATAAATAGTTGGCCGACGTCGGTTGAGGATACCAACCGTCGGCAACTACCTGAGTACTAACTAATGACGAGGACTAATTCCCGACAAAACATTATTCTTTTATTTTATTTATTCTATTTCCAAATTAACTAATTAAGCTGATTACATCATCCTCCCCATAAAAAGTCGTCTTCCCAGACAAGTAATACAAAAAACTGGGAGACCTTTACAAAGAAACTAACTGAGAGGAGGGTTGAGAGGACGTCCCTAGCGGCTGGGGCACCGATGAAGTGGCTGCCCGAGTGGTCAGTTGTCGTAGTCAGTACACCTCCTCAGTATGTTGCTGCAGGTGACGATTGGCCTTCAGCGCTTTCTCTCATGTAATCTTCACCAAGTGCACGGCCTCCTTCAGGTTTTTGTTGGCCTTTTTCTAATTCCTTATGCTTCACTGCCAACTGCCTGGCCATCTCTTCCTTGAGTGCTTTTATTGTTTTTTCTTTCTCCAGTATGCCTATCGTAACGGGAAGGGAGGAGATGACCATACAATGTTGTGATGCCAAGGCCGTACGCAAAAATCACAATATGCTAACCGTAGGAAAGAGCTACATTCAGAAGGTCATGTGTGGTAAGGACAATACTGCACGGCCAGGAGAGTTTGATGTTGTATGAGGTGAAGGTAGGTTGTATATCGTACAGACCAACAATCTCAAAGTCATACAATGCATTGCAATCAATACGCTCATACGAGTTAGCAAACTGGAATCCATACAAAATAAGGTGAATGTCATCAAGAACCAAGCCGTACGAGGAAAGCTTAAGGATGTTGTACGAACCATTAATGTGAAAATCAGGCACAGAAAAATTAAGGCAAGCACCATAACCCAGGTGTGTGACCAGTAGAGGCATCAAAAGTCCCTACAGGAAAGAAGAAAAGGTTGTACAAGTTGCCAAGCACTCGAACATAGATATCGAAGTCGTACGAAGAATTAACCTACAAGCCATATGAAACCTTAAACTGAAGGTTGTACGAGTCACCAAGGGGAAGGCCGTACAAAACATTGGATCCAATAAGAAAAGCCTTGGCGTGAGCGTTCTGCCTGTAGGAGCAAAAATTAAATCACCTGAAGCCGAGCAAGGTACCATACGGCTAGGGAGAAGCGAGCAAGTCGTACAAGTAAAATTTACATCAAGTACGAGCAAAAGACATAACAGAGGAACCAGGAAAAGGATTGTACTACCAAGAAGGGCGAAAATGGCAACAAGAGTGAGATCAAACATGTTGAAATCTCTAATTTCGAGCTTCGTCAGCACTATTCAGAACCTATGGAAAATTCATGAGAATGATGTACGAAATACATTTTTGTATGGGTTCAAAAGTGTTAAATTGGCCTTGGCGGTGGGGGCACTGCCCCTTGACCCCACCCTATACCGCGACAAGGAGCGCACCAAGGGCACTGCCCCTAGACCCCACGAGGGGCACTGCCACTTGACCCCTGCAAGGGGCACTGCCACCAAACCTCGCTAGGGGCGTTGCCCCCAGAACCCCATCAAATTCAATTGAATTACCAAATCCCAATGCAGCCAGCCACCACAGTACAGCCAAAGCCACCAGCCTCACAACCAACACATACATCACCCTCACAACCAACATAGCCAGAACTGCATACAAAAGAGTCTAACATAGTGTACAACAGCTAGATCTGGGACTTGATTTAATCTAATGTCTATTCTCTAGTCTAATGATTTAATCTAATGAGTACAAATGAGGGGACTCCCCTTGATATAGCTGGCCAATCCCAATGGATGATCCAGATCAAATTACAATGGATGGCTCAGATCGAGCCACTTCAGCCCTAGACAAGATTGTGCCCTAAAAACCGCCAGAAGGTGGAATGGCATAATTAATAAGTACAAAAATAGCAGATTCCTCCTTGACCACTATGGGAAATTAATGCCCACTATCCTTCCAGAAGATTCTCGTCCATGACCCTATTTCCAGTGTTCTTCTCTCTGACCGCGTAAGCTACAAATCGGGCCAACACTACATCAACTTCTTGTTCTGAAATTGATGGAGTAAGGTTGAGCTGGTACTCGAGGATAGCAATTGTCTGCTCCTGCCGGTCATAAGGCTTTCTCCAACTCATGATGGATTCCTGTGTGCTCTGAATAATAGCTGAGAATGTGGAGATATTATCAAAGTCTAACTAAGGGAACACTCTCATCTCGAAGAAGAAAGGTTGCAATCTCCCCTTCAATCCATCAATCTCCACCTCCTCGGGAGTTAGCCTTCTGGTGAATAATGCTTCCAGCGTATTGAGGATGCCTTCGTGAATATTCCCCATTACTTTTCTGATTTTGGCAGACTCCGCCTTTGCTATGTCGAAGAAGCCTTTGCCAGTGAATGCAGCAAAATACCATCCTGGAAAATCATATCTATCCCCTGCTTGGATCACCCCTTCATCAACCAAAGTCTGCACAGGTATGCGCATCAGAACAGCCAGGAGTGGAATGGTCTTATCCTGAAATATATGTGTCATTCCAAGCCTGCTCGATGTTCTCCAAGCATGAGAGGATATCGGAAACGTGCTGGAAAGAGGAGACAAGATCAATCATGAATTTTTCAGCCTCAGCACGAACACCGCCAATCCACTTATCTCCCTCTTGAATGGCCTTCTTCATCTCTTCGAGCCCACTAATCGACTCTCGTGGAAGCTCAACAGGAAGCTCCACCATTGGGTTCTACTGAGCACATGGTTGTGCTAGATGCTGCACATACCCAACTAATGCCTTATGTTCCTTTTTCAATTTCTTGTACTTTCCTTCTTTTTGTTGCAGCCTATCCTTCAGCGCCTGGAAGGAATTTTCAGCCTCCTCAACAACTTTTGCTCCAGAGGGACGCCTTAATTCAATTGTAGTAATAGTGTAACTCTCAGGCATCACATCACCTAGATCACACTCCTCCCTCAGAACTGCAACATGGAGAGTGCGAGAATCGGCCTCATCCGTTTCTATCCTGGAGTACTTCCTGGCTCTCTTTCTCTTAGGTGACTCACTTATTCTGTTCAGGAGCTCTTCCATTTCTACTGTCGGGTCGGTGTCATCCTCCTGATCTCTCCTTATTGCGCGTGAGAGCCAATTGGGAACATTCTGATGAGCGCCATAGACAATAAGGGGTTGCTCCTCTGTTGCTTCAACTTCATGAACTTCTTCTTGGGCAACATTCGGCTGAGGCTCATCTGTCTCCATAAGCTGGTTATCCTCCTCAAAACCCCGAATGTCAGGTTTCGTTTCATCCTCAAAGGCTGCCTCAAGTGCACGATCAAAGCGAATGTCTGTCTCTGTTTCTTCTCCTTCCTCTGGTTGATCGGCACCCTCAGGAGCGTTGGCACTCTGACTATCAAGTTCTCTTGACAATGGCTGGTTAACTTCTTCCATATCCTATTCTTCAGCCACTCGATCCCTCTGATTTGCAAACATCGAGACTTCTTGCACACTTGAAGAGCGAGCCAACAACTACGTGGGCGATGCTTCTTCTGTCCTCTGAGGCTCAGACTGTACTGGCTCCTCTACTCATGGTTCTGCAGGTTGGGCAATTTGTTTTCTCTTCTTTGTCGACATTGGTGGCCTCCGATCGCCCATGAGATTGTACGAGAGGGAAATTGATCTTCTCCTTAGCCTGTGAACATGCCCATCCACCCAACTCCTCGTGAAAGTTAAGACAAGCATAGACAAAGTGTCTAAGTCTGTGATCTTTGGCTCTACCCAATCCGGTGGTGGGATTGGTGTATCCTTTATTGACTCATAATCCGGATGAGTAAGTCTGGCATCTTCATCAACTTGATCTGGAACCTGGACGACTTCACATCCTCGGATTAACTTCAGGGGCAACCTGGAGAACATCCTCCTTCTGATTTCAGCTTCGTCTCCTGGATTTTCCCAAAAATCTTCTAAATGAGCCCTATGCCTATACTCTTCACCCTGTACAGTTCCAATCTTCCCTCAAGGATCAAAGTCATGCCGGTTGGTATGGAGGGTGAGGTGATAAAACTGCAATTCATCTTCCGCCTCCTTGGTTGCCTGCAAAGAAGGGCACTCCTCAAGCGAATTCCCCAAAACAATAGGGAAGTGCAAACCTCCTTTTTTCTTCTTTTTTATAATTTTGTCATACGCTATGAGTTGCCTAGACACTTTGAACATTATCATTCTATCTATGGGATACCTCGGTAGTCGGGAGGCATATGAATGGTGTCCCGACAGCCTTATATATGTGAACTTTGGGAATTGGACAAACCAAAACCCGTACTCCTCGATCAACTCCTGTGCCTCTTTGGATATTCTTTGCTGCAATCTCCGTTGAAGAGTCCTTGTGATGTACATTGTGAAGGCGTCGTTCACCCTTTTGAAGTGAGAGGTGCTCGTCAGATGTAACTACCTGGAAGCTTCGTGAATTTTGAATTGACCAAAGCCACACCCAATTGGCTCCTAGTATGTCAACCCCTTATATCTTGTCATTCGAGCCAGCATGTAGATGACATATGAGCTCATGTAGAACGTCTTTGTCCTTCTTAGATTTCTGAACTGCTCATCAATGTTATCACTAATCATCTATGCAAAATCCACATATTATTTTCCTTCCAGTACCATGCTGATATAGAACATCCACAGCTCAAATGCATATGCTTGTGGGCTGCCATTCACCCGGCTGAGCATCATGATCAAATCGCAGCATTCTTGCTTCAGCTCCTCTAAAATGATTTGCTTCGACAGGTTGGCACCAAGAGGCTTTGGTTTCCTCATCCACGTCATGTTGATCCTCTTAGCACACTTATCAAAAGATGTAGCATACATCTTATCAACTCCCTCCTTGGACTTGTACAACATTTTGTCCATAACTGGTATCCCGAATGGTTTGCCAATTGCATCAGGTGTGAAATTTGCCAACAGCTTGCCCTCTGGAGAAACAATCGTCTGGTGGTCTGAATTGTAGAAGTTCGCACACTCCATAATCAACTCATGACATCGAACTACTGGTGGAAAACCAGCAACTGCATATAACCCGCTCTTTACAATATTGTGCAAAGTCACCGACAAAGGATAACCACCTTGCCCGTATATTCTTATCTTGAAGGCTTCGAGGTTGAACGATCCCAAGTTGGTGTCAGTCAGACCTCCCAGCTTCGACACAAACTTTGACTCCGGAATAAAAGACTTCTTCAACTGTTTAATAATGGCCTACCTAGAAGCATTTTCTTTGCCAGCCTCAACATTCCCAACTCTGGCTGCAGCCTTGCTTGTTCCGGCAGCATCTCCTCTTCGACTTTAAGCCATCTGCAAAACGAAAAAGCAAGCATTATAATTCTAACTTTCAAAAATTAAAAAAATTTGTGAGATGGTTGGCAAGTGGAGTTGGCTTTGAAAAATTAAAAAAAAACTTCAGCAGTAAAACTCCAACTCCAAACCTCGAGAAATACAACACCGAAATTTAAAAACTTCAAGATTCAGCAACTTGCAACTGCAACACTTTCAGCTCTTCGAAAAATCAAACTCAGCACTTCTACTTCAGAATTTACTTCTTCTCAGCACTTAGCACTCTCAACTTTCAGCACTCTCAATCTCAGCAACATCAGCAATTTCAACTTCAGCACTCAGATAAATCATTTTCTCAACTCAAAAATCTCTCACTCACTTAGCAATTACTC
>VDFB02039833.1:0-42576 GCA_007258455.2 Sequoia sempervirens | reverse complement strand
AACAAAACTAATTATTTGAAAATTTAAATTGTATTTAAAATCATTCTCCTAATATTATTAATTAAAATCATTTAAAATGAATTATTGTAATTAAAATTATTGATGATTATTTGCTTGATATTACAATAAATGCATACATTGCAAATAATGAAGACGACCTACAATTTTATTGTACATTTCCATAATCAATTTCTAATTAAAAATAATTGATGTGGAAATGCAAAAATCAACTCCTGTTTTATGCAAATGTTATACAATAAAGAAGTGGACTATTACATGGGGTTTAAAATGTTATACAATCCTCAAATTAAATGTAGAGATATAAAATAATTTCTTCACCAAATTTAAGTGTTTTGTAACATCTTCAAGTAATGTAAGTCAAATTCATTTTCAAGTATCTCTGTTCCTTACAATGTACTCTACAAATCTTATCCTCGTTCACCTCCTACTATAAACTAAGCTCATGTTATTCCATATTCAATTATTAACATGCTTTCCATTTTTTAACTCATTCAAATAGTTGCAAATAATTCTCAATTTTTATACTTGACATTACATTAGAAAAACAACTTTCTTCCTCCATCCCCACAAAATACCCATTCGCAAAAGATCCCTATTAACTCGTCAATTGCTAGTTAATATTACATTCATTACAAGTTTTATTCACCATACTAGGTGCACCCATATACCTATGCATGACAACCACTATTCACCATACTAAACTTTGTCTGTACTCCAAAGTTCACTGGAACGGATCTGCACCCAAAAACAATCCAATGAATTTGTGGTAAACATTCATTGTCATACTCGCGTATTCAGTGGAACAAACTTACATAGATTGGAAGGAAAATGTTTGTAAATTGGTGCAATTTATGGGGCTAGGAACAGAAATTGCACCTATAATCTTTCAATAATTGACATTTCAATAATTGCTCTTTGGAATGGGTCTGTATACGTTTCTATTTTTTTTTTAGTCACGGAACTTGTGTTTCACACATATCCATTGAAAAACATTAATGGATACTTTCAGAATTGCATTGAAAATAGTCACAGGCTTGCACTTTAATCAATAGAAATTGCTTTCCACACATGTCCTTTCAACAACAGCCACAGATTTGCACTTTAATCCATGAAAATTGTCTTCCACACATTTCCTTTCAACAACAGCCATAAATTTGCAGTTTAATCAACAGAAATTACCCCTCACACATATCCTTTCAACAAGTCACTAATTTACACTTTAATCAACGGAAATTGTCTTCCGCACATATCCTTTCAACATCAGTCACGGATACTACCAAAATTGTATTAATGTCCTTTCAATAATACGGTTTGAAAATTTATGGGGCTGGGAACAAGAAATTGTGTTTCACATATAATCTTTCAGTAATTGACATTTCAACAATTTGCTCTTGGAATGGGTCTGTATACGTTTTATTTTTTAAGTCACGGAACTTGCGTTTCACACATATCCTTTTGAAAAACATAAACGGATACTTTCAGAATTATTGCATTGAAGACAGTCACAGGCTTGCACTTTTAATCAACAGAAATTGCTTTCCACACATATCCTTTCAACAACAGCCACAGATTTGCACTTTAATCCACGGAAATTGTCTTCCACACATTTCCTTTCAGCAACAGCCATAAATTTGCAGTTTAATCAACAGAAATTGCCCCTCACACATAGCCTTTCAACAAGTCACTAATTTACACTTTAATCAATGTAAAATGTCTTCCGCACATATCCTTTCAACATCAGTCACGGATACTACCAAAATTGTATTAATGTCCTTTCAATAATACGGTTTGAAAATTTATGGGGCTAGGAACAAGAAATTGCGTTTCACATACAATCTTTCAGTAATTGACATTTCAATAATTGCTCTTTGGAATGGGTCTGTATACATTTCTATTTTTTTTAAGTCACGGAACTTGCGTTTCACACATATCCTTTGAAAAACATAAACGGATACTTTCAGAATTGCATTGAAGACAGTCACAGGCTTGCACTTTGATCAACAGAAATTGCTTTCCACACATATCCTTTCAACAACAGCCACAGATTTGCACTTTAATCCACGGAAATTGTCTTCCACACATTTCCTTTCAACAACAGCCATAGATTTGTAGTTTAATCAACAGAAATTGCCTCTCACACATAGCCTTTCAACAAGTCACTAATTTACACTTTAATCAACGGAAATTATCTTCCACACATATCCTTTCAACATCAGTCACGGATACTACCAAAATTTATTAATGTCCTTTCAATAATACGGTTTGAATATTTATGGGGCTAGGAACAAGAAATTGTGTTTCACATATATTATTTCAGAAACAGTAATTGGCATTTCAATAATTGCTCTTTGGAGTGTGTTGATCCATTCCGAGCTGTATACGTTTCTATTTATTTTTTAAGTCAAGGGAACTTGCGTTTCACATATATCCTTTGAAAAACATAAACTGATACTTTCAGAATTTCATTGAAGACAGTCACAGGTTTGCCTTTAATCAACAAAAAATTCCTTCCACACATATCCTTTCGACAACAGGCACAGATTTTCACTTTAATCAACGGAAATTCTCTTGCACACATATCCTTTCAACAACAGCAATAGATTTGCAATTTAATCAACAAAAATTTCCTTACACACATATCCATTCAACAAGAGTCACATATTTGCACTTTAATCAACAGGAAATTGTCTTCCACACATATCATTTCAACAACAGTCACGCATACTACCAAAATTGCATTAATGTCCTTTCAATAATACAGTTTGAAAATTTGCGCAATTACAGGAGTGGGCATTCTGAGCCGCATGCATTTATAAATTTTCTTGACTTTAGTCAACAGTGATACTTACAGCTTTGATTAACACCGCTGCAGTGAATATGTCACGGTAACAATGGAAATTTACCTCACTTTTCTTCCACAGGCACTAAGTAGCAAACTAAATTTGAGGTGACTGTTTTTTGGATGTTTACATGTTAGCCAAGTACATCTATTTACACGACCAAGTTCATGTTTGGATGTTTACTAAATAATTAGTTACGCTTTTTTTCCCGAAGAAATGTATTTGTAGGGAATTCCCACACACACATTCTAGTAAGTTGAGGAATGGGTGAAGAGTAAACCGTCAACACCACTAATGTCTAACCTGATGGACAGCACCACTAATGGCTAACCTAATGCATGCAACAAGTGAGGCCTAGCATGACAAAGGTGACCAGCCTAGCGAATGGACCTCGAGACCTTGAAGGTTAAGAAAGGTGGCTATGATAGAGATTTCAGACAATATTAGATATCCATGAAGATATAAATTATATATATCTATGTTTATTTATTATATATATGTGGTTTTTATTGATAAGGATTTGTATCTTTTTTATCATTATAATAATTAACTTATAATATATGGTAGAATAATAATTTTATTCTCAACTTTCTACATATAAATAAGGATTTTTTCATTAATTTATATTTTCAAAATATGAAAAAAATAAGTTAAAAGATGAAATTTTAATTTAATAAATTTGAGTTGATAAAGATATCATTTAAAATTTGTCTTTAATAAATATTATTTATAAATTGAGTAAAATTTACTCACCATGAATAGTATCATTATAAAGATACAAACTCTAAATGGTAATATATGTTATCATTTTTTATCAACTATGTATAAATAGAGTATTCAAATATTAAAATATATCTTAGATATTATTATGATTATTTTTATTTCTTTAATTTATAATTTTAATGTTTTAAAAAATAATTTAATACATTTAAATTATAATTTAATCATATTTTTTAATATATTCAAAGTAATATAAATTTGTTAACACTAATTTCATAAAAATTACTTATATTATATTAATTATAATCTATATAAATAGGTTAATTATTGTATGTTTTTATTATTATAATAATTTTTTTAATAAATACATAATAACATTTTTATTTTTTTATTTTTTTAAGTATTAACATTTTGCTCAATTTTTCTTACAATATAACTACTCTCCCTTCTCATCCTTTTAAAGAGCATTATCTATAAGCTATATGTTAGTGAATGGAAGGAATCAAGATAAATATACTTAGATAAATGAGTCTCAACCCAAACTTAGTAGTAGTGAAATCCGTTAAGAGCTCTGAAAAGACCAGAATTACATTTGTTGTTTTTCTCTGAATTTTGTCAAGGAACTCCCTGACCAAATTTTCAATGAATTAATCTAATCTAAAGATTATGGGTATGCTTTCAACTAGAAATTAGGAAAGGTAACTAATGTTAGCACATAACTATGAAACTAACATGGAAGTAGGGGTTACAACCATTAATAATCAATGAAAAGATTGAAAACATATGACCATCAAATCAATGAAAATAAAACTATAATGCAATAAATGAATGTTATATAGCTTATCTTTCAAAGAAGACACGACCATATCATACGCATAATGCCAAGATCTACATACAAAAGCATCATTTCATTCATAACACAGATTATAAATTATTACAGTCTAAAATAAATGCTAATCCTTCTCGAGAACACCCCCAAGTGTATCTCCCAAAGAAGAAAAAGGGTTGTTATTTTTGTTCCCAATTTCAATTTTATAGCAAAGGAAAAGGCAGTAGATGATCACCAAAACTATTTCCAAATTATTGACTTTTTGTTTCAAACGTTTCTTGAGAATTGCTAAATCAATTGGAAGAATTGATCTTGGTATAAGAATGGATATCGATAAGAAGAAACTGATCTTGATCAGACCAATAGCCACTGAATGACCCTTGACACAACCAAACAATTAATATAATGCCTAGGAATATCAGACAATAGCACGCGAATGATGCTTAATGGGAAATTGTAATTTAAACCAACTCAAATTAGCCATAAATTGGGATTTAATTGCCATCTCATCATACTTACGAGAACATACCAATGTCTAACCAATATTCTATAAATTCAGCTAGTGTAACCTTTCTTCATCAATCAGTAGTATCAAATATGATGAGCTCTTAGAGTGATCATAACTCTTCCACTGACTATATTGTGTTGGAAGAGATCCAATTTAGTCCACTTCTTTGGCATGTATCATACCAGCTAAAGGATGTTTTCATAGTATAAAGCAAGATAGAGAAAGACATGCTCTGCAACATCCTAGGCGATGTGTTCCTAAGCCAAGCCCATGTACACAACACAACCATCCTAGAGCACTTCATATATACTATCATTAGGAGCTCTGGTCATCGTGATTAGAGAGTGAGCATTGGAGCACCTAGTGAAGCCCAAGTTTCATCATTGAGTTAATGTGGTGATTAACAGGCTTAAACAATACCCTCAAAATGGACTAATAGTAAATGCCATCTGCATTACGTCAGCCCTACAAGATGAGACCTTAAAGGAGGATGTGGCTCATTTGTGTATAGGAGTCATAAGGAATTATATGGGGCTTTTTCAACAATTCCTCCAGTCACAAGAGAATATGCTATCACCAACTCAAGTTGAACACCTATAGGCTATTACTAAAGGAAATAGTGTCCAGATGTTCACTCTGTGTACTTAAGAAGAAATGCCTCTTTTTTTCCTTTTTTTGTGTCTATGACATGAAATTTTGTAGTCAAACTAGCCAATTTTTTTAGTGTTGATGTAATGTAAAATTTTTTATATATATAAATAAAATATCTCTTTTGATATTACAGTGTCTTTGCATGAATGGCTTTATTGGTTTTCAATTCATATAATGTTTGAAAATGTTAGTTTCCTTTTCTACAAAATGCACTAGTTAAATAAATTAGGCTCGATGTCATTACATTAATCATTGAAAATTTTCTAGGTAGCAAAATGGATAGTTTGCTCAACTTGATAAAACCTTGACTATGTTTGGAACAACATTAAGAATACCACATAAGGCATGGATTATGGGTGAAGTTTCCAAATTATGACACATAACAACTCATCCATCGGTTATTAATATTTGTAAAGCCACTTTTGGAGGAAAGGAAAGTTCAAAAATGGTAAGAAAACACCACGTAGTGAAGGAAAAACAATGCAAGCGATAAAATGAGAGGTTCGATGAACAAAAACAAACCCCACTTGAGTTTGAGGAATACAATAAAAGACCCCGTGAATCCAAGTTTAAGTCCCATAATTAGGAAAAAAGAAAAAATAGTTAGAAAAAGAGAGGGGGGTTTACATTTATGGGTAACAATATCCTATGTGTATCCTCTTCCTAATGATGTATCACCAAGTGTGGTTGAAAATGTTCATTCTATAAATCTTGACATAATAACACCCAAAATTTAAAAATATTTCAAGAACTACAAAGTTTTAAAAATGATAATTCTATAAGTATTAACATTATGCTCAATTTGTTCAGAAGGACAACATGCCCATGAAAGCGAAGCATTCACTCTATGACTTAATTGTTGCTAAGGATTGGAACATAAGTCTAGATTTGTCTAGAATTATAATGAAGGCCAAGAAGGATAGAGAGGGTGTTTGCTAGTCTTTTCCACCAAATGGTTGGATCAAAGCTAACTTTGATGGTGCGGCTAAAGGCAATCTGGGGGCGGCAGGCTATGGTGGAGTTATAAGGGATTCCTTTGGCAATTTCATTGAAGCGATTACCTCTCCTCTTGGTTCTCAAACAAATCATCTGGTGGAGGCTACTGGTGCTTTTCACATCATAAATTTAGCCCAAAGTCTTAACATTAAAAATTTGTGGCTTGAAGGAGATTCCAAAAACATAATTGACTGTCTCTGTGGCAAGTCTCCCCCCTCGTGGACCATTAAATCATGGTTTGAAGATGCCATATTGACTTTGGCTAAATTTGAAAAATTTAAAATATCACATGCTTATAGAGAAGCCAATGCTATTGCAAATTTTTTCACTAACGAAGGAGTTAGGAGTAAAGATGTGCATACCTAGCTTAATACCAGTGATCTAAACTCTAATGTATGCGCCCTATTAAATTATGATAAATCACATGGAAAGGTGACGTGCTATCCCTTTAATGAGGACAGGTTGGTTCTTTCACATCACAATCATTAGAGTGCATGGGACTGAGCCTAGTGGCTTAATCTGCAAGAAAACTCAACACGCTTTGTGGGTTCTTAGATTTGGTAGGGCCAGTTTTAGTTAAGCTTTCGTTTGGGTCTACCCCACTATGTCAGCCAAAATGGGAGGAGATAGAAAGCGGATTGAGCTAGACAGCTATGATACACACATGAAAAATGTCAAGGCTTGAAGTAAGGTTAAAAGTGGAGGGTTGCTTTGTTTCCTGGAGAAGCTCCATGGCTCTAACTAGGAGGCTACGGATCTCTTTGTTAAAAAGTGGAATAATGGAAACTTGACCCTGTTTGGTAGGAATGTGGAGCTCAGTGAAAATCTTATTGTTGATGTTACGGGATTATCTACTAAAGGGAAGAAGTTCTTCAGGGATAGGGCTTTTTTCGACGAAGTTGTGATCAAATTTCCTAAAAAGGACAAAGAAAGGCTAAGTCTAGTTAAAATTTCAAACAACTACTTCGATGTAGACACCATAAAGGCCATTTGGAGAAAGGTTATGCGCATCATCATGGAGTACATTACGGTGGATTGGCGCTTCACCAGAGTCTATGGCTGCCACTTTTCTCTTCTCAACCACTTTCGATACAAGATTAGGGTCTCTATCCCCTATTATCTTTTCTTTTCCTTGAAGAAAAGCGTGGAGGATAATAAGAAAAACCCTAAAAGATTCCCCATTCTTCACACTAGGTTAATAAGGTTGATTGTTGAACATTTCCAAAATATGCCTGCTCCTGCTATTCTGGAAACTATCCCTGATTCTGAGAGTGATGACACTGAGCCCAGTGGCTCAAAGTATCTACCTAACTCTAATCCGGCTAGAAAAGTCCTTAGCTTGCACGCTGTCCCTTCTAGGAATTTTGGTAAAACCCGCACTAAGCTTGAGCTTGATATCCCCTCCCTTAAGAACAACTCTATTGATAAGAAACCCTAGGCCAAAAGCAATGTTTCCTATTCTGAAGAATCCTCTGAGTAGAGGAGTCTAATGCCAACAAAACTAAGCTTTGCGCTAATCCTCTGCTGGATAAACACACTAATGATTACTCCCCTATTATTCCTAACCCTGAGAAAACTTGTCCTAATACTAGAAAAGAGCCCTCTCTAGATGTTCTGAACCTTGCCGAAACCAATTCTGAGTCCCACTTCAAACTCTTGGAATGGACATTCATTGAAATTAATGAGTTGAAAATAAAAAATTGGGCCCTTCAAAGCAAGATTGAAGAGTTGGGTGCAAAGATTGCAGAGATTTAAAAGAAAGATGTGGGTCACAGTAATAGAAATATAGATTCCAAGGTTGAGAACATAAGGAATACCATCAAAACCGTTGTTGAGCAAAACAACCATATGGCAAGACACAATGCCATTATCATTAATGCAATGACTGAAAAGCTAGATAAAGCCTAGTAGGGTTCTCTGGTCATGGATCTAGAGGAAACAAAGGACAAAAGCCAGGAGATAGATGCAGGAATTTCTAGAAGAACTAGAGCCAATCTGAAGCAAAAGGTCCCCCTACTTCGAAGATGATTCAAACTTTTAGAAAGGGTGTCAATGATATGTAGAATCTGGAAGTGGAGACAAAGTCTATCCTCAAGACTCTGAATTAACAGCTGGGGTTTTTTTGGTGCTTACTTTGCTGTTCCTTTTGTTTTAACCTTTCTAGTTTTTTTCATTTGGTTGTTGCTGATCTTTTCTCAGGAAACTAGTCTTTTGGGTTGGAACTTGGTGTCCTCTTTTCTATTTTGTAAACGTTGTGGTTTTGGGTCCTTGTAAAACCTGTTTTACCCTTTTATCAAAAACATTATGCTCAATTTTTGTCACTATATAACTACGCTCCCTTCTCATCCTTTTAAGGAGCATTATCTATAAGCTATCTATTACCAAATGGAATGGCTCAAGATAAATATACTTAGGCAAATGAGTCTCAGCCCAAACTTAGCACCGGTGAAATCTGCTTATAGTTCTGAAAAGACCACAATTGCATTTATGGCTTTTCTCTGAATTTTGTTGAGGTACAACTTCATCACGAGATTTTCAATGAATTAATGTAATCTAAAGAATATGTGTATTCTTTTAACCAAAAAGTAGGAAAGTTAACTAACATTAGCTCATAAATATGAAACTAAAGTGAAAGCAGAGGTCACTGCCATTAATAATCAAATCAAAGATTAAAAACTTATGACCATTAGATCATTGAAAATAAAACTAGGCTACAATAAATGATTGTTATATAGCTTATATTTCAAAGAAGAGATGACCATATCATACACATAATGCCAAAATCAACATACAAAAGCATCATTTAATCCATAACACATATTATAAATCATTACAGTCTAAAATAAATGCTAATCCTTCTCGAGAACACCCATGGGTGTATCTCCCAAAAAATAAAAAAGGTCCTTACTTTCATTCCCAATTTCAAATTTATAGCTAAGGAAAAGCTATTGGATGATCGCCAAAACTGTTACCAAATTAGTGGCTTCTTATTTTCCAATATTCCTTGAGAATTGCTAAATTAATCAAAATAATTGATCTTGGTAGAGGAATGGATATAGGTAAGAAGAAATTGATCTTGATCACACCAACAACTGTTGAATGACCTTTCACACTATCAAACAATTAATACAATTCCTAGGAATATCTAAAAAATAGCATGTGTATGATGCTTGATGGGAAATTGTAATTTAAACCAACTCAAACCAGCCATAAATTGGGATTTAATTTCCATCTCATCATACTTACAAGAATGAACCAATGTCTAACTATTCTTCTATAAATTCAGCCAGTGTCACCTTTCTACATCAATCAGTAGCATCAAATATGGCGAGCTCTTAGAGTGATGGTAACTCTATCAATGACCATATTGTGCTAGAAGAGATTGAATGCAGTCCATTGTTTCAACTTGTATCATACCAATTGAAGGAGGTTTTCAAAATATGGAGCAAGATAGAGGAAGAGGTGCTCTACAACATCCCGGGTGAGGTGTTCTTGATCCAGACCTGTGTACACAACACAACCATGCTGAAGCACTTCATATCTACTATCATCATGACCTCTAGTCATCATGACTAGGGAGTGAGAGCACTAGAGCACCTAGTGATGCCTGAGTTTCATCATGAAGTTAATGTAGTGATTAACGGGCGTAGCCACTACCATCAAAATGGACTGATAGTGAATGCCATCTGCATTACATCAACCATTCAAGATGAGACCTTAGAGGAGGTTGTTGCTTTTCTATGTATGGGAGTTGTAAGGAATGATATGGGGATTTTCACACAATTCCTCTAGTTTCATGAGAATCTGCTATTAGCAGCACAAGTTGAATGCATCTAGGTTGTTACTAAGGGAATTAATGTTCTAATGCTCATTCTATGTACCTAAGAATAAATGCCTCTTTTTTCCTTTTTTGGTGTTTATGACAAGAACTTTTTTAGTTGAACCAAACAATTTTTGTAGTGCCAATGCAATGTAAAAACATTTTTCTATATAAATAAGATATCTCTTTTGATATTACGGTCTCTTTCCATGCATGGTTTTATTTTTTTTTGTTCATATCATGTTTGAAAATGTTGGTTTGCTTTTCTACAAAATGCACATGTTAAATAAATTAGGCTCAATGTCATTACATAAATCACTGAAAACTTTCTAGGTAGAAAAATGGATAGTTTGCACAATTTGATAAAACCCCACCTAGGTTTCAAACAACATTAAGAATACCACCTAAGGCATGGCTTGTGGGTGAAGTTTCCAAATTATGACACACAACAACTCATCAATTAGTTATTAATATTCATGTACACCCACTTTTGGAGGAAACAAAAGTTTGAAAATTGTGAGAAAACACCACCTTGTGAAGGACAAACAATGCAAGTGGTAGAATGAGAGGTTCGATAAACAAACAAAAACCCTACCCAAGTTTGAGGAAGACAACAAAAAAATTCCTGAATGCATGTTTAAGTCCTAGACTTAGGCGAAAAGAAAAGATAGTTAGAAAAAGAGGGGGGGGTCACATTTAAGGGTAACACTATCCTATGTGTATCCTCTTGCTGATGATGGATCACCAAGTGTGGTTGAAAATGTTGATTCTATAAATCTTGACATAATAACACCCAAAATTTAAAATTATTTCAAGAACTATTATGTATTGATTCAATATCATGAGTATTTTCTAATAGAAATTTCTAAAATGTTTGAATAAATTATTAAAATATATGACTCAAAGTAAGTAAGAAAAGAGTTTTCTTAAAGAAAAATATGTTTACTCAAAACTTGATTTGGGATAATAGAATACATTGTAATTACATAGTCATTAACTAGTCTAAAATTAAATTAATTTACATTTCAAATAATATATAACTCAAAATTAATTTTTTTAATTGGATTAATGTCTAGAAGGACTAATAACCATATACAAAAAAACCATAGAGGCTCAATAAGGAAGTTTACAAGAAGTGAGACACACAAAGGAAAAAGAGAAGTAGCTACAAATCGACTAGCAACAAAAACTAAAAGAGAGCACATGACAAAACCAACAAGGGACCGAACCAATTACTGCTCACCCTGAAATTTAAGGGTGTTGATGGCCTACCACTTTTTAAACATGAATTTAAGTGTTCCTCGAAATTCAAAGGCCCCTTGTGAGGAGGTTGGGTCTACATAGTGATGGGTGAGGAAGAGCTGCCTCCTTTCTTACCTTTTTCTTTGAGTGAACAACATCCTAACAATCCTAAGAATCCCTTTTACCATGACTATTTTGTAGTTCATACTAAAAAACCTAGATAGTAACCATGGTTTTTTTTACGGTTTCCTTTTTGAAGTCCACAATATCCTAGAGGAACTTCAGGGTCTTATTCTAGTTATTGTGCATGGTGTAAATCTCCTCCTGAAGCTCATCTTATCATCCTCCATACCCACTAGTGCTTTAATCTCTTCAACCTCCCTCTTCCAATTTTCCCATTTGTTAAAATACTTTGGAAGTGAAGATAACAAAATCCAACACCCTTCATCATTGACCTCACCTGACTAGTTTGCTTCTTTCTTTAACACCTCCTCTAGCACCTAATTTTTTTCCTTGGTCATGAAGAGTTGGTCTAAAAAACACTCGAGAACATCATTCTAGACATTCACGATCATTAAGACATCATTCAATTTATTCTTTAGGGGAACACACTAAGAATAGACCTCTTTGTCCAATTTTTTCTGAATAGATGTACTCACTAGTTCAACACAAAGGTTGGGGGATAATTTAGGACTATGAGGATTAATAGGGGAAACATTAAAAACATCATCATGGAAAAGAGAAGTATTAGGGGAATTAATAGCCTCGGTGGGCTTCTAGGACTCATCCTTTGAGTTTTTTTTCCAAAATCAAAGGTA
This sequence comes from Sequoia sempervirens, assembly GCA_007258455.2. Lineage (NCBI taxonomy): Eukaryota > Viridiplantae > Streptophyta > Pinopsida > Cupressales > Cupressaceae > Sequoia > Sequoia sempervirens. Next base: position 30,131 of record VDFB02039833.1, on the reverse strand, counting down.
GAAATAGGGGTAGTGTTAATGAGAAAAACACTTTTCTATGGTTAGGAGATGGGTCTTCATTGATAGATGTTTTACCTCTCATCTTGGTAATACAATGAGAAGAGGATGGAGGCATCATAGAGATAGTATATGAACGGAGATCATCCAAGGGTTTGGTATGGTCTCTTATGAAAAAAAATCTTTCTAATAGAGGTTGAGGAAGGGGTTAGAGTGGCCTAGTAGTGGCATAAGAAAAAGATTAACCCCTGGTGAATTGGAAGGGTTTTTATTTTAACCTACATAGCCTTAGTAGACTACTCTAATGAGGAGAGAATCTATAAAGAAAAATTAATCTTAACATTATAACAAAAGTGATTCAGCATAGGGAAGAGATGGGTGTGGAAACATCTAAACTGACCCTCCAAAGTAACAAACCTCATTAAGAACTTTTCCAACTTGCTCCACACCCCAGGAAGGGATCTTCTATAAAACCTATTTTGCAAATGATTGACTTTTTCACTGTCCTTCAAGAACCTATCCATATCCTTTAGCTAGTCACCCTTTGACTTTTGAGGAATGTATGCCCCATCTAAGGAAATCCCAATGACTTCTAAAAAGATCATTAACGTGGAAGGTGTACTCACCAATGGTGACATTGCTTTGTTCTAAGAGTTAGAAAACTCAATTGAAAGATTAGGTTCATGCCCCATCATTCCTTCAAAGATATGAGGTCATATTTTCTTGTTGAGGATGGTCGACACATCCCTATCATTTTGACACTCACAGAGATGGGTTCATCCTAAACAAGAATAATACATAGGCCAAGGATTAGAAGGCTTATGAAAAGATTGGTTAGGAGTGACAAAATTCCATAAATGTGGTCCATGTTAGCTATCAAAAGGAGTTGATAAGGATTCTAGCTCGAGCTCAAGGTTGCATTAGTTTTCATCATTAGAATGTAAATTAAACATGTATGTCTAGCGATATAAGAAATATTATCCCATATAGTCACTTCAAAAGTGAAAGCTCCAAAGTTGGTGAAATCATCTACCACTTAATTCCCCACACAAAGCACAGTAGTAGATCTACAATTAGCAAAATTCATCATAATATTATGAGCGAGTAGGATGGGGTTCTGGAGAGACCAACAAGGATTCACCATCCCACTCAACATCATTATGGTATTCTTGGAATCACCTTCAATTGCTAGGTTAGATATACCAAAGTTTTGGTTGTGATACCAAGGTAGGGAAACCACAAACCTCCAAAAAAATGAAGTATGTGAAATGAAGGGAAATAGGATGCTCCACCTTTAGGAGATGGAAAAATTAGGAGACCTATTTAACACCTCATTTAAATGAAAGAAAATAGGGTGTTCCCACCTTTTAGGAGATGGAACACACAAGGTGAATCCTATTTTCTCTATTTCATTCAAAGAAACCTTAGAGATCTCAATCTAATATTGCAATTGAGAAGGAGATCTCTATAAGGTCTCCTAGGGTGTGATTAAAAATAAAAGGGGGGTTCACCACTAGGAAAAGGCTTGGAAAGGCAAGAAATTAAAGTAACATGCAAGACCTAAATATATGACCTAGAAAATGAACTCAAACTAGAATAACAAACTAGAGATAAATAGAGGTGCACTTGGAAAGCTAAAGATTCTTGAAACAAGGTTTGCAATCTTAAAATTATGAATTTTGAAGTGCACTGGGACTCATACACTAGTAGGGGTGATTTAATCCCAATTTAGGGTTTCGAGCTGAAACCAAAATCTGTGACTAGTAAACCAAGATCTATAGATTTTTTTTGAAAACTAGTATACTAGGACTTATATGCCACAAGGGGTGATTTAGTCCTAGTATCATGGTTGATCTTAAAATTTGATATCCTCTAGTGATCTCCTGTAGTTTTTCTCCTTTCCAATATCTGAGTCTGAAACATTGAATTATGAGCTATAGGTGACTTTTTGTGATCTTGCAAGGAAGGTGGTAATTTTGAAAACTTTGAAACTGATGCAGGGGCATCCAATGGTGTGAGGACAATCTTGCATCACCCAAAAAGATGATTTCCATTTTTTTGTACATGTTGTTTCTTTTTGTAGATGTTTTTGCATTTTTGGATACCCTTTTCGTCGAATAAGAGTTTCCAACTTTTAGAACTGCTTTTCTGCTTTTTCTAACTACTATTTTTAGCAGGTATGAATTTGAAGGTGTGGGAAGAAAAAAATTTATGGGAAATTTCAAGATAGAAAAATGAGCACTTTGGTGAAAGAATCAGGTCAAGATCATTCACAGTTTGAAAGTTATTCAAGTTCTAGTTTCTACTTTTTGCCCTGAAAAACCTTCCAAGTCCAGTTTGAGGCACTAAATAGTTTCAGATGGGCCTTAAAATTTTTAGAAATGCCAAAGTAGTTAGCCATAGGCCTACTTTTTTGAGCATCATCTTTTTGAGAGCTTTCTGAAAAGGTATTATCATTGAAGATCTGACGGTCGGATTAAAAGTTATGGCTTTTGGAAGTTGGTGCATATTTTAGAAATGTGCTAATTTTTAATGTGAATTTAAATCTGAATTTCAAATTGTAATTTTGGCCCCAAACCACCAAAAATATTATCTCAAAGGTTGTTTTTGGTTCCAAACCGATCATGAAATGGGTCTATTTTATGCAATTGTTTCTGAATTTTGAGTAACTTTTTGGGGAAAGAAGTTTGCATGCATCTTAGAGGTCAAGGATTTGAGATCCTCTACATGTAAGAGTTCCATATTTTTGAATAAAATATTTTTCTCTATTTTGTGAGTGTTATTTTGTGTCTCGGGTTTGCTCCCTCGATAGAAACTTTGACAACCTTCTCCAATCTTTCTCTTTAGTGGATCTTCAACCTAAATCTACAAATCATACATAAAATAGAGGGAAAATGGAATTTTATTAGTGGATAGGGGTTTTCCTTGGTCAATCCCCAATTTTTTAATCAAACCTTGCAATGAATAGAAATAAAATGAAGGAATGATAAATGAACAAATAATCTATGTTACAAATCACCAAACCCTTGTAACAAAGGTTGCAATATTGTATGAGATAGCTAGCATGAATGTAGATCTTGACTCTTGATTGCATGTTATGGATCTTGACTTGAATGCTTGCTTGAATCATAAGAACTTACATCACAAATGTTAGCTAAAAAATAAATATTATGCATGATGACTCTAGCATGACGCTTAATTCTTGACTGTAGCTCCAAAATGCTTGATAATCAACTCTTGAATGCTCTTGAATTTATATAATGCTTGAATTATTAGATCACACTTGCTCATGAAAATTGATAGGAGAAAACATGTGAAATAACCTTTTATTTATACTTTTTATGCCAAAATTCCTGAAATTACAACACTGCAAGCGACCACTAGATCTAGGAGAATAAAATTTTGCCAAGAATTTGAATTTAAAATAGGTCCAAGATAAGCATGAATCATACACAAGTTGAGGAATATGAGTCCCAATATCTTAGGCTTGGGACACAAATTTTCAAGAAATTTTAAGTTTTATGCCAAATTCAAGACCAAGCCCCGAAACTTAGGTGGGACCCATATGCCCAAAGTGGTGTATGAGTCCTAGATCACTAGATCTAGGCTATACAATCCAAAATCACTAATTTATGATTGAATATTAGATATGTGTTAGGATTATCCTCATAAAGGTTCATTAAAAAATTCTTGTGGATGCAAAATACAACCAAATGAGGTATAAAGAAGACCAATTTTAGCATGGAAGGTCCAAACAAGTGTGAAAATGTAAAGGGATACATTTTCCTACACTAAATTTAGTCCCCACTTTAGTGAGAGGAGTAACTTTCATCAAAATCATGCTATATTAGATGAATAATCAACAAGATGTGTCCAATTGTACCAATGCTAGTGAGATACGATGAGAATGATCAAGAGGGATAATCAAGCCCCTAGAATCAAGCTTTGGATGATTGTCCCACATGATATGGATTAGATCTAGGATGTTTGTCCAAAAATGTTTACAAGTGGAACAAAATGTCCACTATGAAAAACTAGCATAGGAACAAATGAACAAACATTAAAATGATGTGATGGAACCTTCAAATTTTGTAAATTTGAACTGCCCATGGTGGGAAAAGTTGATTTTCACACTCAAAAATGCCCCTGAAAAATCTTCCCCAGTGACCTAGTTTGGAGGGTCATAAAATGAAGCCAATTGAATTTCATGCCAAATCCATTGGTGAGTGTACTTATTTGTTATATGTGAACATGCATGTATGATTTCAGCCTCCTATGATGAGTTTTTATGAGGTTTTGAAGAGAAAAGCTATAGGGTTTTGGGATTGTTTTGTTGTTTGCAAACTCTTAGTTCTGTGAACTGGTCTCTTGTTCAAGTGGATATTTCATAGTTGGATGATTTTCATGACAAATAGATTGGTGATATGCATTCCCATCATAGTCATATGCTCCCTAGTTTTTTTTAGAGCCACATTTTCAAGTTTGATATTTTTACTAGGTCAAAAAATACAGCTTGTTATGTTTTTACATCTGCATTTCTAGAATGTTTCAAGGTGGTCAAGTTTGACCCCTAATATCTCATGAAGAATCATGATTCAAGGAAAGAAATCTTGCACAAATAATAAATGGACATAAATGATCTAATATTTCTAGTGGCAACTTCTTAGAAGGTGATTTGATATTTTTTCAAGGAGGTGACTTGGTGAGCCATAATTGGTTTTTGATAGTTGTAGTAGTAGGAAGATTTGAGTGAGCCACTTTGACATTGAATATCTTGCACCTTGAGATCTCTTTTTCTTAACCATTTATTGCATTAATTTTTTTGATCAAATTTCTACATGCCTATGCATTTCCATGGCTCTAGGAGGTTGTTTGACTAGTTTTCTAGGGTGATTCTAGAGCCCACTGGGCTAGTTTTTATCACTACGCAAATATGCTAGAAAGAAAATTTTAATGATAACCCACTTCAAATTTTCATGCTATGAGTATTTAGAGGCATCTTCAAATCACTTCAAGGTAAAAACCTATTTCAAAAAATTTTTTTTTAGTTGTTCCCATAAGGGGACCTAACATGTGTAACATATTTTAAGGACTACTCAATATAAAGGGCATAAAGACTACTTCCATTATTTTTGTTTACAAATATGAGACAATTCATGGCTATGATGGGATTTTACCCATGATAGTTTGAATTAGATAATAGAGTTTTACACTAAGCATTGGAGACTTTGTTAGTTGAGAAGGTCATGATTCAGAATCACTGATTTAGATGTTGGGTTTACATCAAAATAATATTTTTAATAAAATAAGTTCTCATAGCTTCCATTGCAAACTTTCTAAATATGATACCAAGGACACATATCTTGAGAATACAATAAAACTATACATGTTGCATCTACTAATCAGTGGCCTTCAAACATAGTGTAACTAGTCTGAGTGCCAACAAGGATGGACTAAAAGCCTGACAAATTCATGGCACGTATAAAGTCTTCAGAGAGAAATTTGAATCTTCAAGTAGCCATTGAGGTTCCTTATGGTCCCTAGATGTTAATGGAGAGTGGAAATAATTCAGTCAAATGTTGGAACTCTAGTTCCTCTCCATTGACCCCAAAGACTCTTTTTGATGAAAGAATGAAGAAACCTTCAAAATCAAGAGCTTTGAAAGGAGGGGTGAAATATGCACCAAGAATTACATGCTCACCATATGTTTTTTCTCCTAAATTCTTTGAAAATAGGGTTGCAAATTCAAATCTTGAGGTATATGGGTGTCAAACATCTAGTTTCTATGCTTCAAGTCTAATTGATCACATCTTTGAAAAAGATTGGCTGAATGGTGTTCTAGATTTAGATAACATAAAGGGTGATGTGGTCATTCTTGAGATATGCATTAGATCTTGCTTTGATTGAAATTGACCTTGGTCTTTGGATGCATCTTGGTTGGAATAAAAAAAGGCAGAAGATCCACTTTATGTGGTTATAAGCATGTTGAAGAATGCAATAGATAGTGGTGAGGATGAATTTAAGGTGGATATTTATGATCATTCTACATTCTCCACTAAAGGATTCATCGAATACCTTATGTATGTTGTGCAACATGGAATCACACATGACTTCTTAAAATAGAAGAAACACTAAAGTTGCACATAATGAATCAGCATGAGTGCTATTATTGTTACATTTCATGTGCATATTAGGGTTCTTGTGCAGTTTTTGTAATGAAGGGATGGACCTAAACAATGTGATCATGCCTCTGGGAAAAAATTGAATTACATTGTAAAATGTTAGCAGTGATAAGGGAAACATTCTTGGTGCTATTGTGCTAATTCAAAGGGGTCATCTGACATTGTAAAGAAAATTTCACATAGATACAGGCAATTGGTGGAATCTTTTTCATCTATCCAACCATATTATGAAACTCTTGAAATGAGAAAGAATGAGGTGTTACATCTTGTGAAGTCTTGCAAACTTTTTGTAAACTAGAGATTCGAGAGATGTTTGAAAGGGTTGTTTTTTAGTTGTATAGAGCAGTGAGTGGAGGGATCCAAATGTGTATCAACACATTTTAGAAGGCTCAATGTTGTATTATAAAGTGGTGGCATCAGTGAAATGAGGATATGGTTGCATGATGTCTATGGTAGACATTGCTCAACATCACCATGATCATGAGGAACAACAACAAACATAAAGCTAGGGAAAATAGGTGGGCAAGATTCATCAACAATTAGATAGAGGGTGACGTGGGTGAATCTCCACCTTAGCCCGCTAGCCCACATGAATGAAGGATGAGATCAACATGACACTATAGGTAAGTTGGGATGAGAATTTTTCCCTGCCAACTTGTGAAAGTAAAATATTGTTTCATAAAAAGTAGCAGGTGTGTAGGGTAAGCCAATGGTGGGCACAAATTTTTTTTTAAGGGAATAAACTTTAAGTGTAAAGAGAAAATTAAAAGGTGAAATATAGGTAAATTCTATAGTTTTCAATTCAAAAAAATCAAAATCTTCATCGCTAAAAAACAAAATTAACTATGTGAAGTAAATAAAGGAGGTGTATGTAAGATTTTTTTTTCCCCATAAGTAACTTTTTAAAATCTTCACCATTTTAAAAGTTGTGAGAAAAAATATAAAATGGTAAAGAAAGTGACATGGGAAAAATAATTTTAAAAGCCCATTTAAGTGAATTAATTATTCGCTTTATGAGCAGAGGTCTTTTTTTCTAGGGGTGAAGAGTTTTCACTAATAAAATTATTGTTCTTTGTTGGGTAAAGATAAAAGTAGTGCATGTGAAAATTGTTTCCTTCAATTGTGAAAGAAAAAGGAGGAGATTAAAAGTTTTTCATGAGTGAAGAAGATAATTTTTACTATAGGGGTAAAAGGAGGAGGAAAATTTCTCACAAAGCAGAGGTAATTTCTGGTTGTTGCATGGGCAAGGAAAAGGATGGGGGAAAAAAAGTCTTCTCGAGAAGGGGATTCTTTTTGTTGCGAGTGAATGGTGAAGCGAGACAAAAAATTGTAGAATGGGGCTTCTCTTTAGGCATTGGGAAGTTATTCATTAGCGGACCTAAGTTTTCCAAGTGTCTTCTTTTGATCTACATTTAAGGTTTCTTTCTCCTTAAGTGTATTTTTCTGATTCATTATGAGGGGTTTGGTTGTTTTGTAATTAATCACATAAAAGATTGTAAGTTGAATACAGAGCATTTCATGGTTTTATCTTAGGTTTGTGTCTATCAATGCATATGTATTTTCTAGTAGCAATAGTGGAAAAATAATATAGACTGGTGAAAATTTAGAACCATTTTCTCTCCTATGTGCTTGTTTTATGAGTTATGAATAATATATTTAAGGATTTTCTTGTTCATCTCCATTCATTTCCAATGGATGTGTGGTTTGGTTCATGCCCCTTAATTCAAGCAATTAATATGAACGCTTGAATGAAGTTGTAGATTCATGTGAATTAAGTACTAGCATTCTAATAAGAAGTTGTGGGTGAGAATAAAATGTTGATGTACTATAATGCAGTAATGTCAAAGCTTAGATGATGTTGTGTTAAGATTCCTAGGATGAAAAAATAATGCAAAAAGATAATGCAAAGACTAATGTTATGAGTCCTAGGATGTAAATTCAATGAAAATCATAAATTTAATGTGTTAAATATGTAGGTTCACCAAAATGAACCATCAATTTTGTGGTGTGTTCTATGTACTTCTCTTGCACTATTAGAATTTTTCACCTAAAAGGAGAGAGATAGAACCCTAAAATTGATGTGGTTCACTCAATTTAAAGTATTAAAGATGGAATTGAGAATAAATTAAATGATATAAACAAAACTAGATGATGAAATTGATTGATTATGAATGCAAAACTTATGAAATATGCAATGTTTGAAAACACAGTGAGGTATGCAAAAATGAACTAAAAACATAAAAAAATGCAAACAAAATTGAATGAGGTTTAACATATTGCACTTGGAAGTTGAATGTTGATCTTGTAGGGTTCTAGAAATTGGAAGAGATGACTGTTGATCACCAATGGGACTCATTTACCACTGATGGTGAATTAGTCCTCTTACTGGTAAAACCACTTAAAATTGCTTTCTGATTGTTGGGAACTAGATTTTGAAAAAATAAATTTCTCTATCATATAGGGGTATTTGTAGGATCATCATGGGAAAAAAAGGCCTTTAAGTGGCAAAAAAAATAAAAGTTAGGCAACTTGACGTAGAAATTTGAATAAGTTATCTTTATTATTTCAAAAATATGTAAGAATAGAATCTGTAGAAAATCAAATGTAGTTTCTAAACTACTAGGTTTGTTTAAAAAGAAAAGAAATCTAATTGGTGATAATTTGAAATTTCAATGTAGTAGTACTTAAATTTGAGGGAAAAAATAAGAAGTAGGTGGCTTCTCACCACCCTAACCACAATAAAATGATAACTATTTTTTATAAAATTTTTAGATATAAGTAGAGGACTCATGTCCCAATGTGATGAATATTTTTTGTAATTTTTTCCAAGTAAATAATTAATTATGATTTTTTTATTATAACTTTTAAAAATATAAAAACTCGTATGTCTAACCACCTTAACTTGGTCAAAACTTCATGAAATTCAATTTTTCTTTTTTTAATCCTATAGTATCTGAATCATAGAATGTGATGCATGTTTTGGATTCAAAAAATATGATACCATTTGAAAGCTATAGATGTTTTTCAATCAGTCTATCAATCGACTTTAGTTGTAATTTGAATAGAAAATGAATAATAATTACTTGTTAAATTCAAAGTAAAGCATAATTTATATTGGTGGAAAGTTGAGAATCTCCTTTAAAAACCCTTTTCATTTCATCAAGTTTGGGTAAAAATAAAGTCATCAGCCACATACCCATCATATTGCCACTTTTTCGCCCACCATGATCCTACACATACCCATAGGTGGGAATCATTCACCACTGATGGTGAATCAGTGCTCCTCCAAAATTATGCAAATTCATGGGTCAATCCTATAGGTCCAAATCTGCACTTGTCTTCTTGTTGAGTTGATGGAGCCAAATCTACAGAAATTGGGTTGTAGGCTATCTCCAATCTTTAATTAGGGTTTGTTTGACTTGAAACACTTTGATGACTTTGTTAATCAAACCCTTAATAAATAAATGAAATGAAGTAAGAAAGGAATAATGAATAAACAACATGCAAGTGTCCTAAAATCACCAAAACCTTGTTGTATAAGTCTAAAGATATGTCAATGGGTGCTCCAAGATGCTTGATAATTGCTTGATCGAATGATGCTTTGATGATTAAGTGATTGAATTATTGCATGGATTAGTGAATGAATGAGTGAATGGGATGAATGGGGTTAGAAATGGATGTAAAAATACTTATTTATACATATTTATACCCTAATTTCCCACTAATACATCATCATAGGTTGACATAAGGTATTTTTGAATAAAAACCCAAAAGAAATTTTGAATTATTTTGAATTTGCAGCCAAGAGGGACTCATTCACCACCCATGGAAAATGGGTTCCACTCTAGGCTTGTAAGTGGGTGTCGGGAATTAAGTAAGCATTTAATGTTGTTTATTTTATTTACATTCAAAAATACACTTAATGAAGTCTTATGAGTGCATGAAGTGGTTAAATAAAGCATAAGAAAGGTGTAAATAGTGATAATAATCCTAGAAAAGTGTGAAAGCTTGTTACAAGACTTTCAAACACTTTGAAATAGGACTTGATAAGGAATAAAAAGGTTATTTTTAGATGAATTGTAATAAGAAGAGTCTAGAAAGGTGTATAAATGTGTTACAACACTTCAAAACACCTTCACAAGACATCATAATTTCAATATTAAGGACCAAATGTCAATGAATAAGTTACATTGCAACATTAAATCAAAGCAAAATAGGTCAAGCATCATAAGAGAAAGACCTAAAGCACCACAAATGTCGAAGATCCATTTTTCTATGGTATAGTTTGCTTTAGCATAGTTACATTTCAAGTTTGTCGAATAATCCTTATATCATGTTTTCATTACAAAATTCTATAGTTATTGTATTTCATGTTCTATTTTTAGATCTTATTGCGTGTTGTAAGAATGTTTTTTAGGTGCACATGAATATGAGGTCCTTTCCATTCTCTTTTTTTTCATCATCAGTCCCTCTCCTAGTATCCCTTTTATGAGAGAGGTTAGTCTAGTGAAAGAAACCTTGGATAAGATCCTAACAATCACATTTGTTCTTCTCCTATTATCTCTCTGACTTGCGAAGAAGAGATTATAGTGCTATCTAGAAGAACCAATTGATGAGAGTTTTGAAAATCAGAGTTGTTTGTCTCCTCCTACCTCTCCTATTAGACATATCATTACTAATGAAGAGGATATCACAATAATTAATCATGAAAATCACACAACACAACAAGATGATGAGATCATAGAAACATTTATGGACATTACCTTACATAGTCTCCGTAATCATGAAAATAAAACTTGTTCATCTTCTAATATCTCTCCTCCATGAAAAGAGGATAGGTTGGTGTTAGAAGATATTCCTATTAAAATTCATGAGAATATTATCCCTCCCTACCCTAATGTTCCTATCATATGGGAAGATCTATTTGGAAAAAATGAAAACCATAATGGCCCTTCTCTTGATGCCTCCCCATTTGTGATGAAAATACTTTTCAAAATGAACATATTATAAGCTCTCCTATTAGGATGATAATATGGAACAAGAGAATGAGAACTTAGGGAAACATGATAATCACATAGACTCTTCCCCTCATCTTCCCCTTATTGCTCAACAAGAAAATTCAACCATCGAGCATTTTCCTACTTGCAATGAAGTCATTTCAGAAGAACCACTCCATGAATGTCAAAAACATTTGATTTTTAGTTCTCCTAAAAAATCTCCTCCTAGGGAGAATATCATGGTGTTAGAAAATGACAAGAATATTCATGTGTCTTCCATAGCTCATGATAAAAAAGGTGATTTTAGATTTCCCTTCAATAGAGATACATCATACCAAGGGAACTAAGGTTACGAATGGGCAAGTTTCCATTAGATCCTCCTCAATTCATGGGCCTCATATATACCCTGTGGGGCATCCTAATAACCCTCTAATTCTCTATCCACCTTCACACAAATAATAAACTCAAACAAAACCTAAACTAATCCTTTATCCCCCATCCCACAAACCTCACACTCACAACAAACCCAAACTTATCCTTTACCCACCTCAAAATAATGTGTTGCAGCAATCAATTCATAATACTATTGCTCATACAAAAAACACTAGAAACAATCTACAACCACATCAACCAACCCCAACCTCCTTAACTTTTCCAAATTCTATACTTCCTCGATTAAGGGAGTATGATCTTGTTGACCGACTTAAGAGCACTCCCACAAAGATATCCCTATGGGATTTACTTTAGAATTCACCTACCTATCACACTATGCTTCAAACTTCCTTACAATAAGTTCCTATCCCTTCTAATGTGCAACCAACTAACATAGCATCCATAATCCAAAGAATAAACAATGACATCATTTTCCACCAAAGTGAACTCCCATCTTTAGATGTGCAAAAACAAAATCATGTGTTCATGATCATAGTTTAATACAATACTATAGGGATAAAGATAATTCTTGTAGATATCAGCTCTACCCTTAATATGTGTAGTGTGAGCCTTTTGCATAGGCTTGACATTGATCAATCAAAAATTTAACCTGATTCTTTATATCTTAAGGGATTGACAATGTCAAAGAGAAACTACTCGAGGTGATCATTATACCTCTTCAATTTTTGGTGGTCACATTAAACACACCAATCCATGTTATGCCTCATGAACATTATTGTAATCTTATCTTAGACAGACTATGGACTCACGCAATGGATGGTGTGCCATCCACTCTTCATTGAAAAATGAAATACATTTACAATAACACTATCTACACACTCGATGTCGACCCTAAGCCTTATAGTGTATTATAGCTTGAGAAACAAAAAGAAAATCCTTTAAACACATCAACATCAACTACACATGTGGAATCCGTACAACCACAAAACAAAGTATGTCATAGACAAATTTCCCCTTATCATTTTCATGGCCTTTTAGGTCTTGTTTCATGGTGTTGGAACTATTTTTCTCTTATTTTACTTTGTGAGATGGCTTGAACACGCTTATTTAGGTACTAAAATTCAAAGAATGGCATCTTGTGAAGGTGTTGTAAGAAATTTCTACATTCTTCTAGACTCTATTAATTATAATTCACCTAAAAAACACCTTTTTATTCATCAACAAGCCCTATTTTCAAGTGTTGTAAAGTCTTGTAACAAGATTTCAAGCTTTTCTAGGCTCATCTTCACTATTTACCCTTTTTCATGCTTTATTTGGCCCTTTTATGATCTCATATGCTTAATTAAGTGTATTTTTTAGTATTATCCTTACAAACAACATTAAATACAATATATTTCCCAACACACATTTTCAAGTCCTAGATGGGACCCATTCGCCATGGGTGGTGAATGAGTCCCCTTTGGTCCCAAAATCAAAATATTTTAAATATCCTTTTGGGATTTTATTCAAAAACACTTGATGTTGACCTGTGACAAGGTACGAATAGGTAACTATGGAAGAAGTGTGAATAAATATGTGATTTTCACTTCATTTTCACATCTTCTAATTTTCTAATCTTCTAATCTCTTATCCTTCATAATATCCTCATCTCTCAATCAGCTATCTTCCATCTCAAGTTAAGCAAGTTAGGGCTTTCACATTGCAAGTCATCAATTTAGTTTCCTAAGACATCCAAGGGTAGATTCTAGATGTTATGTTGTAGAATTTCAAGATCAATCATCATGGAAAGGTAATCCATTCCATTATTGCATGTTTCATTCTATTATTTCATCATTTTGGTCTAATAACCTAAACATGGTTTGACCAAGCCAAACCCCCATGCCCTAATAATCAACGTTTTCCTCTTTTCTGCTTGTGTGTTTGTAGATTTAGCTCCTTTGGAAGCTTGGAAATCATTGAAGATCAAGTTACAAGGTTTTTAAAGTTCCACCTTTCTTCAACAAGACAAAGAATCAACAAGAAGTAACTTTCAGACCCAAATTTGATAATTTCAGAAGCAGACATCTATACGAAGCAAAATTGTAGATCTAGCTCCACATAAACAACTCCTAAATTTGTTGATTCCTATAGGTGGATTAATTCACCACCCATTGTGAATGACTCCCATCTTTAGGCCTAAAAAGTGGTTTTGTTAGAATTTAGCTTCTAACAGTCAGAAACATATGTGTGTGTTTATAAATGTGTTGATAAAGGGAAACTTCAATGCATATATGTACTTGATTATTTCTACACATATATACATGCATATATTCTACATTCAAGTTCCATTATTTGGCATTAAATATTATAGAGAGATAGGAAAATTTTAAATGAACTATTAGCAAAAGACTCAAGCATGATATATGTCTAATTCTTGAGTAATTGTTGTTTTTTTGTTATTAAGGCAAGAAAATATATTGATTGAGTTACATTTTCAAAAGAGCCATAGCGGTGTTGCTTTAAAATTATAGTATTGTAAGAATTGTCTTCCTTGGGTCTCTTGTATAACAAAATAGAGGTTTCCCAAATTTTTGTGCTATGGAATCTATAAGTCATTTTGCATTGGTATTTTGCATAAATTTTTTGTCCATAATATTGAATACAAAGCAACGTATGATAAATCTCCAATTAAGCTTGTGATTTTATATGCATTTTGGACAGATTATTACACCATATGATTCTTTCCATAACATAGTAAAATCTAAAATGTGCATAAATACACATATATAGAAATAATAAAAGCCTGCATGCACACACATATAAGCAGCCCCAAAGATAGAGAGATACATATGGGGGTATATGCATTTGAATTTATTATTTTTATTCTTGTTGATGTATCCTCTAGTGTTTGCATAGCCTTAAAATTGGATTTCTAATCTTGTTGTTGTATCTCCTCTTGTTTCAACAATATCAAAAGTGGAATGGTTATAAATTGACATTTCTAAGTTTTCTACCAATTACCATTTGGATGTTGTAGTACGCTAATCTTTTTTTTATTGTGAAATAGAGTTGTCAATTACTGAACTCAAATTGAAACATTTTGTGGCTAAAAATAAGTTAATAGAACTATGTCTATGGAGGCGGGATTTGTGGATGGGTTCGTAGAGCCCCCCAATATTGATTTGCTGGAAACACCTACTAGTGTCCCTGTAGAGTCCATCTTTGAGGGCATGACCCCCCAAACTTCAAATCCTAATTCCATAAGTATGATTTCACTTTATGTTATACTTTCTGCAAATTTGGCGTTATTGTTTCTAGTTCTCTTCACTTCTAGGTGTATATGTACATGGGTCATCTTGAAAAATCATATAGATGTGGAACTAGATATGCATTCCTATTTTCCAACATATAAAAGGATGGCTTTCATGTATATGTATATATATATGTATATGTATATATATGTATATGTATATGTATATATGTATATGTATATATATGTCTATGTATATATATGTATATGTATGTATATATGTATAAATGTATATGTGTATGTATATGTTTGTATATATGTATATGTATGCATGTATGCATATGTATATGTATATATGTATCTATATGCATGTGTATGTATATGTGTATGTCTATGCACATGAAAAAAAAATACTACAATATGATAGATTATATATGAGGACAACAAATTTTGTGCATTTGCTATGAAATCAATGGAATAATGACTCTTTTGACAATGCAGCCTAATCAAAGTACAGTTTCTGACACTACAACAATTAATATTCTATATGTATATGTATATGTATGTATATGTGTATATATGTTTATGTATATATATGTATATTCATGTATATATGTATATATGTATATGTATATGTATATTTATATGTATGTATATGCTTTAGAGTATGTGTATGTATGCGGTAATGCCCTGTCGTGCGAACCCCAAAGGACATCAAAACAATAATTAATGCACAATTTTTTTTCTAAAGGTAAATCTAAACAAACGTGAGATGCACATTAAGTCATGAGTCATGAAACTTAAACAAATCTATTAACACTTATGTCCCTTGCCCAGGGTACATGAGGATTCATTCAAAAAATTAAATCTATACAGCAACGACAAAGAATGAAAGACAAAGATATAATCCATCACAAAGTAAACATTTACAAATGTAACACATACATGACAAAAATTAATAAGAAACCATCCACGTATGTAAATACAACATATATATGATTAATTCAAAAATCATAATGATAAACTCTCTATCATAATATAAACTCAAGGGACATATTTCCACAAATACAATGTATCGAATAACAACTGCCATGGATCAAAAGTCACACAAGGTTTATCATTACATTTCATTACAGTGTTAAATAGTAACAATGACACAATAGTGTTCCCCAACATGAATGGGAATCCATATAACTAGATAGAATGATACAACTAAGTAGCAGAATACAAAATATCATAACTGGCTCCAAGATGGATACAACTCTAGAGTCACCACAAAGGACACCAATCTGCACCTCTCGATCCTCAACTGGGAACCCAATGGGGTGCTTAGCATGTTCCACCTGACCACGTGGGTTTGAAGACCTACTCCCCATGCTAAGGAGCAAACAAGAAAGAATCCTCAACCAATATCATCCAAATAGAGAACAAGAAGACTTAATCATCAAACAATGGTGACAAGAATGCAAGGATAATCACCACCTCAATAAACCATATCCAAAAAAATAGAACATCAATAAATCACTTCATAACAGCAATAAACTACTTCCAAAAAATAGCAACACTAAATCATATATCATGACATCAACTAATTTCCATAACAACAATAAACCACTTTTGAATCGTAACAACAATAAATCATATTCGAAACATAACAATAAATCACCACTGAAATATTACAACAATAAGTCCTAAACCATATGATCAATAAATATCAAGACATCAAATCAATAGACCACTTCTAGAGGTTAGCAATAAAGCAACTCAAAGGGAATGTTAGAGGAGAGTTTCATCGCATGGCCTTACATGGATTATCCAGACAACCTATCACAAGGTGTCACCTCCATCTATACATGGATTATCTAGACAACCTATCACTAGGTTCCACCTCCATCTATGGTTATCCTGACTTCCTATCTCAAGGCACCACTCCACATGGTTACTCATGTGGAAACATTAACCTCTTGTGGAGATGAGGCAATGACCTTGCCAACCACAGCCTTCTCATCGTACCTTTAGTCTATGATAGCACTAATAGGTAGATGAGGCATCCATAATTATTTTATTAATGTTTAACTACCCACCCCATAATTAATTACTTAGGTTATCACTTATTACTCTACTCGAATGTGGGTTACCCTAATAAGAACACTGAACCACAAATGGAACATTCATGAGGCAAAATCATCTCATCAAAACCATATGAATCATCACCCATAGAAATGGTACAACCCAAGCTTGAACTCAAAATCACAATTACGATCAAAATCTTGGTAAGAACCAAATCAATGAAGAATCAATATGAAACAAGATTACGCTTGCCTATGGAAGCCCATTAATGAAACAACCTCAACTACTAATGGAGGATAATATACCACTAAGGGTTCTCGCATAATTAAGTATCAAGATAAATCAATGAAGTGTAAATTCAAGAGAGAAAAGATCACATTCAACAAAGTAAAATAAGCAACATAGTCAAGCATTGCACTAGAATTAGATTCAATTAATAAGATCACCATAAATCAAACAACCCAAATACACTCAATGCATAGACCCTAAAGAATAATAAGCAATCAAAACATTTTTTTACACATCCCTTTTATTTAAACAATTTTCCACACATGAGAAAAATCCCACAATCTCCTAATTCCTACCAATCAACACTTAGTTAAAGAAGACGCGTAAATAACCTAAATGACCAAGAAATCAACAAAAAATAATAATTCATTGGTTGAGTGATGAAAAAGGTCATCTCATCGATTTATTGAATGACTCATGTTACTCAAAAGTAATTTTATTATTAACAAAGCAATCTTTTTGAAACTCAAATACTACAAGTACCACCGAAATGCTATATAAGCAATAATAATATTTAATTCTAATTAGAATGAGACATCCATGTGAATGCAATCAAGATTAAATTTTACCTAAATGATTTGCAAGGTTAAATCAAGTTTCCTTTCATAGCTAAAACTCTTCAATATTTATAAACTTGATAAACCTTCTAATTACGATTCTTTATAATGAACATTCCTAATTTCTTACTAACAGACTTGGGCTAACACCCCAATATATATGAATGCCTCTGGTATAATAAAATTCATCAACAGGAATATTTTCCCACAATTAACCTACTTCCAAATCAAAACTACCTTATAATTTTCTAAGTTCTAATCCCTTTACTTTACTATCTATTTAAGGTAAGATGATGTCACCTACAAAAGTATACCTATATTTAAAGTACTATAACATAAGCCAATATTTTTCCATCTAAAAAACACAACCACAATTACTATGATCTACATATCTATTACTATTTTAAACTATCTAACACAACATCTTCCTTAATCAAAACTCAATTACTCTTTCAAATATAATACACTTAAGATTATACTATATCATTCTAACTTAATTGGCAATACTAAATTAGAGATGATAACTTTAGAAGGTTTCTACTAAAATAATTATACTTGTTATTCAGCTCTAGTTATTATTTATTAACTCATTTAACAAATAGACATGAGAATATCAAGTGCCAATTATAATATGAGAGTGAATAATATAATATTATTGATAAAGAAAAACTGCAAAATCATAATACTAAATTCTCTAGCTCTATGTTAGCAACGCAAGACTATTAAAATACCATCAAAGGTAGGTATACCCCTGCACTAAGAGGTGCAACTCCAGAAAGAAAGATGAGGGGGTGATGAGTTTTCACTGAACACAATAGGGAACCTATTTAAACCAACAACACAATAAGAGAGATAGAGTGGCACAGCTATTGAAATACTAAAGAAAATTTTGACAAAGTGAATGAAAACACATACTTAGTTATTCCAAGCTGATACCAAGCATCAAATGCCATAAGATAAAATCCTCGATAGGAATTATAGTATTCAAATTTCAATGAAATAAGTGCAAGGATGAATTCGTAGGAAACAATGTGAAAGCAACATATGTAGTATGCAAAGAAACAACAAACTAACCCTTATGAACTACGAAGAGGGTATGTGCAGGATCTGATGTGCCAAAAAGTGGCAATATGATGGGTATGTGGCTAACAACTTTTTTTTACCCAAAATTGATGAAACTAAAAGGGTTTTTAAATGAGATTCTCAGATTTCCACAAATATAAATTATGTTTTACTTTGAATTTAATAAGTAATTATTATTCATTTTCTTTTCAAATTTTGACTAAAGTCCTGATTGATAGGATGATTGAAAAACATCTATAGATTTGAAAAGGTAACACATTTTTTGAATCCAAAACATGCATCACATTCTAAGCTTCACATACTATAGGATTAAAAAAAATAAAAATTGAATTTCATGAAGTTTGACTAAGTTAAGGTTAGACATACAGCTTTTTTATATTTTTAAAATTTGTAATAAAAATTCATAAATAATTATTTACTTGGAAAAAATTTCAAAAAATATGCATCACATCGGGGCATGAGGCCACTACTTATATCTATAATTTTATAAAAAAATATTATCATTTTACTACGGTTAGGTGGTCAGACAGACACCTACTTCTTATTTTTTCCCTAAAATTTAAGTACCACTGCATTGAAATTTTAAATTTTCACCAAATAGATTTTTTTTTAAAACAAACCTAGTAGTTTAGAAATTAAATTCAATTTTCAATAGATTCTATTCTTACATATTTTTGAAATAATATAGATAAATTATTCAAATTTTTGCACCAAGTTGCCTAACTCTGAATTTTTTAAATTTTTTTCCACTTAAGGGCCTATTTTTTCCATGATGATCCTACACATACCCAAGAGAAGTTGAATGGAAATCCAAGATCAGAGAGGATATTGAATGACCAAGTAGTCAAGAATCAACTAAAAATAGTTTAGATAGTATCAAATTACAACCATTATGTAATTTCCTCAAGTCAAATATAAGCATCGAATATTCAACACTGAACATATTCAAATGTATTTTCATCGAGATGACTCACATATAGTATTGAATAGAAAGCATATAATATGTACATTGAATGAAACAAAATGCAAGCATAAATCATATGGTGTGTCCATCAAAATTAAGCATAGTGCAAATTATTTGAAAGTGAAACGCAGGGAAGAAACGCCTTTCACAATGATCAATAATATGCAGCTCAAACCTTAAGGCAAGCCAAAGAATATCTAGTGAATGAATTTGAAATACCAAGTATGGAATACAATATAGCTATCAAATGGAAACCATCATAAAATATATGAAATCACCATGCCAATAGCATTCAGGAAAGAGGTGACCAACCCTAAGTGGTGCTATGGCGTAGGCATAAAATTTCTATGGACAACATTTAATAAAAAAAATAGAAAGTGGACTCTAGAGTGCTATAAAAGCAATAATATATGGGGAAAGGAGAGAGGGGGAAAAAATAACATGGGAAACAAGCATCAAATGCCAACTAAAATGTACACCCATCGACACCCAGCATAAATTTTATCTATTGAATGCAAAATACAAAGCATATACAACACAGTCCAAACACAAGGTAAATTCATCGAGATAACTTGCATTTAAAAGTATGGATCATTTGGCATAAAGAAATACCATCAACATGCATTTGAAATTCTTAGTATCAAATGAGAAATATTAGGAAAAGTATCACAACAACCAACATTGAATGAAATAAAACCACAATCCTAGACTCCAAGGCATTGTAAGTAGAGAAGAGGAGGGTGTGTAGTAGGGTTCCTTGATTTGGTTCTAGAAACTTTCAAGAAACCAGTTTAATAAGAAAGAAGATGTTATCCCTAGGATTGCATTGATTGCAGAATGAGCACAAAATAGATTTTGCAAGGAAGTAATTGAACACATCCAAACAATCAAGCAATCATTTTTTTTTTTTAAACAAGCAGAATGAAAGAGACATCCGTTGCAATAATCAGAGAAGCAAAATTAAGAACAAGGAACAAACCAACCTGGATCCAATGCTTTCGACCGACAAAAATATTGGTACCTAGATCAATCTTTTGTAGCAACAACAAGTTCTTCCAAACTCAAACAATCTTTCCAACAATTTCCCCAATTCCCACAAAAATCTACAACATCCCCAGATTATCTTCCAACCCCCCCCTTTTCTTTATTTCCTTTTTTTTTATAATGAACTATCTTCGTTTTGAAAAACCAAAAATAATCCAAATAGCAATTTTCCATTTCCTTTTTAGTTTTCCAAAAGGGACTGATCATGCATTCATTCATTTCATTCCTTTCTTGCCTTTTTCTATTCTCATTTGAGTTATCTTTTGTTTGAAATCTTATCACCTTTATTTAATTTAAAATCGTATTGCTTTCCTCTTCAACATAATTATCTTTCTCCTTTTTTTTTCTTTCTTAACAATTAGATCAAAAGCATGCATAAAACACCTTTCCCCCTTTTAATTTCTTTACTTGCCTTTTACCATACAGAGAAAATCTTATCCCTTTATTTAATTTAATTATTTAATAATCCGTACACATAATATTTATAACATTGAATTATTAATTCTAATTTTATTCAAATTATTTCACACTCAAATTTAATTAAATTATGAATTAATCCACCCATAAAATATTAATTTCACCTCAATATCAATAATACGAAAATACAATATCACTCTAAAATCAATCTATTTAATTCATCCCTAAGTGAAAACTTCACAACCAATCAATTTTCAACACCCCCAAACAACATTTAATTCAAACCACCTGAACAAAATTTATCAAATACCAAAGAGAAGCTAGTCAGAGAGGGGCACTACATATGTCATTATACATGCATAATGTATGTATATGTATACATGTATATATCTTTGCATATGTATACATGTATATATACATGCTTTTAGACATGTATATATTAGCCATGAAACTAATTTTATATTGACCAAGTTCATAATCTACAATTGCTACTATGTTAATATGTCCAATAGCAAAGATGCATACACATAACTAAAATAATAAATGGAGGCCAAAAAAACTACTAACCCTAAATATATTTTATTTGAAAAGGGACAATATTAAATTACAATTTAATATTTCCTAATGTTCAAGCTATGCTATTCCTTTTTGGTCATTTACACATTGATTCATATACAAATGGATAGACATATATATTTTGTTATATGTTTATGTGTAAGTGCCACTTTAAATATATCTATGGGTATATATGTATATTCATATATTCTAATGTACTTGAGCTTGTATGTATACTCATAGGCTATACGGGTAAACTCAAGTTGCACATCCCAATCAATTGTTGAATTTAAAAGGGATAAAAAAGCAACAATGTAACTATTTCTACTATAGGGCACATAGAGAGGAAATATGCATGAAGCGCAACAAAAAATAGTTACAGCAAAGGATAACAACAACAACCACATTTGCATGCAAAAATGGTAATAGTCGTCCCTTGCAGCATGCAATTCCAATGACAGAGCCAACCCTTGTATAGAATATCAAAGGAACTCCCTTGTTGCAAAAACACAAGAATAATACCTCAAAGAAATATTCAATGATAGCTATCTTGTTGTGGTAAAGAAATTTTGACATCGTATAGATGCACTTTCTAGCCTTTTTTTTTTCTAGATATGTAGGGAAAGCTACATAGGGATGCAAACTCTAATGTTAGGGTCAGAAGCCATATGTGTAATGTGTTATTCTAAAAAAGGTTCCCATCGGTTCAGCTCCACAAATGGCATGGACCTAGCCCCACAACCATTGTTACACAAAAAAGTAACATAGGTTGAAGAGATGCTTATTTCTAGAGTGGCTTATTGCTAGGGTACCCACACTAGAGGAAGCCAATTTAAATATAGTGGTTGCATGATAAGATTCCCTCAGGATATTTCAAGCATACAAAAACTTTTACTATGTTGGCTGTGATGAGCCTAAAATATGCTCATAATTTGATGATATGATAAACTTTTAAATGATTTCATTTTTGTTATTTCATGGTTGTTTAAACTTTGATGAAACCTTTTATGGGGATATCCTGTAGCAAGACACTTTTATATTCCTGCAGCCTATTGTGTTGACTTGATTGCATTTATTGCCCTGCTGACTCCCTAAAATGGCCGGGTATATCGTATAACCGCTTTTAAATGGTGAAGTGGATTTGAAATGTGTGATTAATGAATAGATATCGTGTATGTACCATATGCCTCTTCTTGCGCTCATACCTTTTGTTTCGCAGGTTGTTGAAGAATGATCGAGTCAAGCACAACCGATCTCGGCCTTGCAGTAAAGCCCATTTCCTGCACGACTTTGAGGAAGCTCTGCCAAAGACTCTTTGACCGAAACCAATTTGGAAAGATTTTTAATGAAAAGTCAATCTGGAGAGAGTGGAGTGCTAGATTCTCTCTGAATCGGGTTGAACACATAAATTCATTTATGAAGTTTGTTCCTTGATTCAGGGATATACTTTACTTCCACGTCTTTCTTTGATGAAGTTGGTTAGTTAGTTGTTCTTCTAATTTAAAAATAAGATACTCCTCCTGCGCGAGGTGGTGATAGAAGAGAAATAGAATGAGTAATAGATGATTATTAGGTAAGATAGAAACAGAGTAGCAGAGATCATGTAAGAACTTTATACAATGAAAGACGTAACTGCTTTGACCAAAGCGAGTTTGTTGTTAGTTTTCACACCAACAAGACAATGTATTTCATTCTCGGCCTTCGAATAAAGATCGATGAAGTTCTCGAAGTTCAACATCTCGGTAATCATGACATGCTGCGGCCCACTTAGTAAGTATCTCAGAGTTAATTAGTTAGATGTTCTTTCTCACGATATCCGCTTTCATCTTTTGAAGTTTTATTATGCAAACTCGCCTTTACAATCGCCTCGCAAAGATAGAGAGTCCATCCTCGTGGATCGCTCCCGCAAGATAAGGCCAGTTCATGGTTTGTCCTTCAGTCGTAGCTGTTACAATTTCTGTTTTAATCAAGCATAGTTGAGTTAAAGAATTCTGCATTACCATTCTGTAGCTTAGATAGAATTTCTTTCTAGTATGTATTTTTGCTAAGATTTGACTAAAACAAATTCCTAGTGCATATATTTTGCTGCGCCATTTAAAGCCTACGTCCCCTGGTTTGACAAGTAAATGAACGTCCACAGAAAGATATTAGTCACCTGTCGGAATGTCCAATTCCCAGGAAAGTTTCACTGTGATATTCATATCCTTTTGTGAGTGTGAGCCATTTTTGGCGCCGTTGCCGGGGATGGTGTCTAACTAGGAGTCTGACAAAGTCATTTTCAGCATTAGTTTAGTCTGTTAGTCAAAAATTTTCAAAATATTTCAAGCCGTTATTCACCATATTGCATGCATAGAAGAAGGAGAGACGCACTGGGAAGGTTCCTCCCTGAAAATTTGTTTATTGAACTACCGTTTGACCCAGCTGATAACGAACCTGAAGAAAATCCATTTGCTCTGCTATTCCAGCATCCAGACATGGCAAATAATCCACCTAATAATCCACCTCCTGCATTTGAGTTTCCCATTGTTCCCCAACAAGATACTGATAATCTTAAAAACATCCCCTCTTCCTTGCTCCCAAAGTTTTATGGCCTAGTCACAGAAGATCCAGAAACCTTTCTGTTTGAATTTGATGTCCTCTGTCGCAGTTATGACTACAACACCGACGCTCATAAACTGAAGCTATTTCCTTCCACTTTGAAGGAGGGAGCTCTCAGATGGTTCATGAGTCTGGGAAGAGCTGTTGTAAATAGTTGGGCAACCATGCAGACGAAATTTCTTGAAAAATATAAGGAATATTGTAAGAGTGCTAGCAAAGGTGATGACATATTCTGAATTCAGCAGAAGGAGGATGAAAGTCTGGAAGACTATATTTCAAGGTTTTTGTTTTCATTAAAAAGAAACTCAAACCATACTCTTAACGAGGACTCTCAGAAACTACTCTTTCTAAGGGGAATCAGTGATGCCTATATTGACACCCTGGACCTAATGGGAGGAGGTGATATAACTCAAATGCCTTGGGATGATATACAGAAGATATGCCTTAACTACTCTCGAGCAATAGTTAAGAAAGGTCGAGGTCATCATGCTTCAGTGGGGAAGTCTTCTTCTGGTGGAGTTTCCCGAATGGAGATCACAAATCTGCTATCTGATTTCAAGCAGGACATCATTAATAATATGGCTACACAATTGGATACTATGCAAGCTCGGAAAAAACATGCAGAAGCTGAGGTAGCTTTGGCTGAGTTCTGTCCCTACTGTAGACAAAAGAAGCATGATTGCAGATGCAAGATGGTGGCTAATCTGGAAGCCAGACAACTGCCTACTGACTTCAAACCAGTGGAAGGTGATGATGATCAAGTGTTCTTTGTTGCACAAAGGAGACCATGGGCCCAAAGGCAAGGTATGCCTCAAGACCCTTTAACTTTTGGTAATCCCTATTCTAGCTATAATAACCAATGGCAACAAGCATATGGACCACCACCACCATGGAATCCGCCTCAACCAAGCTGGCCTAATTATCAAACCCCACAGTGGCAATCTCCTCAAGGAGGTTGGCAGCAGCCACAAGGTCAATGGACCCCACCTTCAGGAAATTGGCAACAAAATCCTCAATGGAGAGGTCCTCAACAATGGCAAAACCAGTCTCCTGGGTTCCTGCAGCCTCCACAGCCACAACAACAGGCCCTTATGCCGCCTCCTGCAGCAACTACCACAAATCCTGGACCTCCAAAGCAAACGCCTATGCCTGCCCAGCCGTTGCCTAATCCCAATAATAAGCAACCGCAGCAGCCTCAACAGCCTGTGTATATTTCTGAAGCCAACCAATATCAAGCTTATGCCTTAAATGTTAATGACATCCATCTGAGGTCTGGAACTACTTTACCTGCTCCCAAACCACCTCTGATTACAGAAATATCTGATTCACCCTTTGAAGAATCTAATGCACCTGCTGTTTCCACTGAACACATGCCTATACCTGATACAGTTTCTATGGAACCTGTTCTGCAGAGACAAGATAAACCACCTTTTCCTCAGAGGTTACAAAGTACTGAATCTAAACTCATGGAAGAACCCACTTTTGATATACTAGATCAGCTCAAGAATGTGCAAATTCAAATCCCTTTGTTTCAGGCTATTAAAGATGTTCCCATTTTTGGAAAAGCTATTAAAGAAGCCTGTTTGAAGAAGCCTGGACGAAAGAAAAAGGATCCCCAAACAATTCATGTCTTAGGGAAATTGGCTGATATAATGTTGGGAAATGTAGTCATTCCAAAGTATATTGACCCTGGAAGCCCTGTAGTACAGATACATATAAATGGCTAAGTTGTAAAAAATGTTTTGATTGATTTAGGAGCTGCCATTAATGTAATGACAAAGCATACTATGGACTCCTTGAATATTTCAAACATTAGGTCTACACCCACAGTTCTGCAGCTTGCAGACAGCTCCACAGTCAAACCTGATGGGATGATAGAAGATGTAATTGTCACTCTTGAATCTTGGGAGTATCCTGCTGATTTTACAATATTATCAGTTAAGGCAACTTTAGGAGGGTATCCAGTTATCCTTGGTAGGCCATGGTTAGCAACTGCTGATGCTTTTATAGGATGCCGTTCTGGAGATATGACCATTTCTGATGGGCAGTCCACAAAGAAATTGGCTTTGTATCCGCCTGCTAAACCTCAACCAGATTTGTCCCAACCTGTTTGGCCAGATGTGGGAGAAGAAACTGAAGAAGCCAATTCTTTGGCTCAATTGATGATGCTTCAAAATGATCCATTCTCTCAACTTCAAAGTGAAGATGCTTTGCTTTTTCAAATTCTGCAATTCAATCTTGATGCAGATAATTTATCTGATCCAAGTGACAGTCAGCATCAATGTTTCCTGCAGCAGCTAGATTCCGAGAGTTCATTGCCTAAACTTCCGACAATTTTTCATAACTTGCTTCCACAAGAGGTACAAACATTACCTGTTGATTCTATGAGTAATCTCATTAAGCAGATAGAATTGTCTCCAGATCATTGTTTGAATGTTAATAGCAAGTTGTCTCAGTCTCAAGAGGATGACTTATTAAAAATGCTACAAGAACAGCATAAAGCTTTTGCATGGGAATATGGGGACATGCAAGGAATCGATCCTCGAGTCTGTACTCATAGGATATATATCAAAGAAGATTGTTCACCAGTTAGACAACCTCAGAGAAGAGTAAATCCAGCACTTAGAGAAATAGTGAAAAATGAACTTCAAAAGTTGCTTGATGCTGGTTTTATTTACCCAATTTCTGACAGCCAATGGGTTTCTCCATTAGTCATTGTCCCCAAGAAAGGAGGAAAATGGAGAGTATGTGTAGATTACAGAGAGTTGAACAATGCCACTAAGAAAGATCATTTTCCATTACCTTTTGTAGACCAAGTACTAGATTCACTGTCTGGTAAAAGATATTTTTCCTTCTTAGATGGTTATAGTGGGTATAATCAGATAAAAATTACCCCTGAAGATCAAGACAAGACCACTTTTACCTGTCCATGGGGAAAATTTGCTTATTCGGTCTTGCCTTTTAGCTTATGCAATGCACCAGCAACATTTCAGAGAGCAGTAATTAGTATATTTGGCTCTATATATCCTCATGAATGTATGGAGATTTTATATGGATGATTTCACTACATATAGAGTCACATTTGAAGAAGCACTGGTGAATTTAGAAAAAGTATTAAAAAGGTGTAGAGAGCAAAATTTGTCTCTAAACAGTGAAAAGTGCTTTCTAATGATGGAAGAAGGTATTGTTCTAGGTCATCATATTTCAAAGAATGGAATTCAGGTTGACCCTACTAAAATTGAAGTTATTCAGAATTGACAAACTCCTGCAAAACAAAAAGATGTTAGAAGTTTTCTTGGTCATGCAGGGTATTATAGAAGGTTTATAAAAGACTTTAGTAAAATTGCCAGTCCACTTTATGCTTTGTTAACAAAGGATTCCCAATTTGAGTGGACCGAGGCCTGTGAAAAATCCTTCCTGCAGCTAAAGGACTTGCTTATCAAAGCCCCTGTTCTTCAAGGTCCAAAATGGAACCTGCCTTTTCACATACATGCTGATGCGTCTGATTTTGGTATAGGAGCAGTTTTAAGTCAAAAAGAAAATTCAATTGAGCATGCTATCTACTTTATCAGCAAAAACCTTCAAGGTCCTGAGCTCAACTATACTGTTACATAAAAGGAATTGCTTGCAGTAGTATATGCTTTGAATAAATTCAGGCATTATGTCACAGGTTATCAGATATTTGTCCACACTGACCATGCAGCAATCAAGTACCTGATGAACAAACCTGCCATTTCTGGTAGATTGGCACGATGACTCCTGTTGTTACAAGAATTTGATATCACAATCATTGACAAACTAGGAAGAGCTAATGTCGTAGCTGACTTTTTATCAAGACTTCAATGAGCTGCATTTGAGGAACAAGAGGTCATTGATGATAGATTTCCAGATGAACACTTGTTTTCCATTGTTGCACATACACCCTGGTATGCAGATATTGCTAATTATCTGGCAGCAAACAGAATACCAGCTCATTTTTCCCCAAAAGAAAAGAAGTTGTTGACAGAGAAAAGTTTCAACTTTACCTAGATTGCCAATTGTCTGTTTTATACTGACCCTGATCAAGTAATGCGAAGATGTGTAAGAGAAGATGAGACTTATGATATCTTGCATGCCTGCCATGATGAACCATGTGGAGGGAATTTTGCAGCAAAAAGAACAGTAATGAAAATTCTTACAACAAGGTATTACTGGCCAACATTACATAAGGATGTTGTGGCCTATACAAGGAAGTGTGACAGATGCCAGCGTATGAGAAGACCAACTAATTCAGATGAAATGCCACTATATCCGCAGGTAATAGTCACCCCTTTTGATAAATGGGGGATGGATTTTGTGGGACCAATTGATCCACCATCAAATGGAAAGTCATATATTCTAGTTTGCACAGATTATGTCACAAAATGGGTCAAGGTAAAAGCTATGACTAATGCCCGAGATAACAAAGTTGCTGAATTTTTGTATGAATAAATTTTCACCAGATTTGGAGTTCCCAGAGAACTTGTAACTGATCAAGGAGCTCAGTTTATGTCAAATCTGATCACTGCACTTATGAATGACTATAAGATCAAACACAGGAAGTCCAACCCCTATCATCCTCAAGCCAATGGTCAGGCAGAGGTAACAAACAGAGAAATTGAAGCAATCCTCACAAAGACAGTGCAGATTCATAAGAAAGACTGGAGTAATAGACTTCCTGAAGCAGTTTGGGCTTACAGAACTACATGGAAAACAATAACTGGGTTTACACCTTTTGAGTTGCTCTATGGGAAAATAGCTATGTTACCCATTGAATTTGAACATAAAACTTTGAGGACAGCTCTTGAACTCAACATGGACTTATCCGAAGCACAGAAGGACCGTCTCCTGCAGCTAAATGCTTTGGACGAAATGAGAAAAGCCGCCCTGCAGCATACAGAAGTAATCCAACAGCAGAGAAAGAGATGGCATGATCAACACATCAAAACCAAAAAAATTTCTACTGGAGATTGGGCTTTGTTATATGATTCCAGGTACCAAGAAAACCAGGGTAAACTCACAACACGCTGGCTTGGCCCCTATGAGGTTGAAAATGTGTTTGACAATGGAGCTGTGCAGCTGGTCACAATTGATCCAGTCCATTTCAAATTGCTCGTCAATGGCCACCGACTCCGACTGTACCATAAGCCAGTTTCCAAGGAAGACTTCATGAAGTAGTTCATTCAGGTTCCTCCTGCTACTCTTCCTGCAGCCGAAGGCTCTGGCCTTTCTCCTGCAGCGTTCCTCTAATTTTCATCATTATCACCTGAATCTCTACCTATTTTTAGTACATGTGAGGACACATGTCATCTTTTAAGTAGGGGGCGGGGTAATTCATCGTTTGAAGCTTGTCTTTTCGCCGCTGCCATAACTACAAAATAATCTTTCTTTAATATATTTCTAGTACTTTCCAAACGTGATTGCATGACCTTCTTTAATGCATCTTTTTCTTGCAAACTACGATTAAGACTGCTTGTTTAAGAAAGTTCATTTTTGAAAAAAAGAAAGAAATGTGGCGGCCTGACGGAGAAAAACCAGAGCAGAAAAGGAAATAAAGAATTTGAATCTTCAGCAAGAAATTGAGTTTAACTAGAAAAACTGCAGACATGGGTGGTCAGTTGGTACGACATGAGCCTGTAGTTCATGAATTGTTGTTGCAAAACCCGCAGACAGCCCAAGCATTTAGCCTCTGTGGATGGTTAAATTATTTTCTGAGTTTAAATGATTTTGATGAGGAGG